>PVHT020000081.1:2226432-2245149 GCA_004024745.2 Catagonus wagneri
GGAGGTTCCCAGGCTAGGGGTCTAACAGGAGCTGTAGCTGCCGGCCTTCGCCACAGCCACAGCAACGCGGGATCCGAGCCGCGTCTGCGACCTACACCACAGCTCACGGCAACGCCGGATCCTTAACCCACTGAGCGAGGCCAGGGATCGAACCCGCAACCTCATGGTTCCTAGTCGGATTCGTTAACCACTGAGCCACGAAGGGAACTCCCTCGCTGCACACTTGAATCCCTCGGAGGCTGCCACCCACAGGGCTGCGGTTGTCGTGCCGGGTCACTGTGCAGAGGTGGTCACCGAGGGGACCAGCGAGGGCCACCTGGCCTCGTGCCTGTGCACGGCTTGCTGGTAGGACTCTGAGGACAGCGGTCACTAGGCTGAGCCAACGGGGTCCGTCCAGACCTGGACCAGAGAGGTCGTCTGAGGCCGGAGCCAAGCACAGGACGAGGGAGCCGCCGGCCTCAACGCTCGGGCGCTCGGGCTGACGCGGACCCTCTTTATCTTGAGGGTGGCCTGAGAGACCCCCACGGGGCCGCACGGATTCCGCACCTCGAGATTCCTCTGCGGTCTCCCCGCTTCGTGTCCTTCTGTCACCCTTGTGTCACTTCACTGCTGTCAGGTCAGGCATCTCCCCACAACAGTTCTGACGACCGAGGTCATGCTTAGCTTCCTGGTCTGTCACAGCACCATAAGCTCTCAATACATATTTGATGGAGGATGGACAGACGGACAAACAGCCAATAGCAGCCCTCAGCGGGTATTTGATGGAGGATGGACAGATGGACAAACAGCTGATTCCTGGGGAACTACGGTGAAATCAAAAAGTGAGAACTGAGGAATTCCCGACGTGGCTCAGCTAGTTAAGAACCTCTCAGAGTGTCCACGAGGACGCAGGTTCGATCCCTGGCCTTGCTCAGTGGGATAAGGATCTGGCGTTGCCGTGAGCTGTGGTGTAGGTCGCAGACATGACTCGGATCCCGCGTTGCTGTGGCTGTGGCGAAGGCCGGCAGCTGTAGCTCTGATGCAACCCCTAGCCTGGAAATTTCCAGATGCTGCAGGTACAGCTGTAAAGAAAAAGAAAACAAAAGGGAAAAAAAAGTGAGAACTGAAAATAAAATCCTAACTCCTTAAAACTCACAATAAGCTTCCTAATCCTCAGCCTCCCTTGTCCCCGGCGTGCTCAGTGCCCCGTTTGTCCAAACCCCCAGACACACGAGGTCCTCCTGTACTTCCCGCCTTCTCACAAGTCCTTCTCCCGCCTGCGTCTCACCAGCGTCTATCCTTTCCTCCGGCTCTACAAGCTCAGATGTCTGGTTCCCCTGGAATCCATCGCACCCACTCCGGACACCCTGCTTGCATACCTTCTCATTTCCTCTTGGGGCTCAACCTCGTCTCAGGCTCAGCATGCCCTTCATCCTCATGCAAATGTGCAAAAACCATGGGCTGACAAAGGGGACCGAGTTCTGCTTTTAGGATGTGGCCCCCCCAAAAGGCTAACTAAAGGAAAATTTTTTAACTTAACTTACGAAGTACCTGGTACCTGGTACGTTTATCTGACCTCAGGTCAGATGCTAATGAATGACTGTGCCTCCTAGGAAAAGGATTCTCCATGGAGGAGGGAGAGGGGACATCTGGTGACATCTGGAAACTTCTCTGGTTGTCACAACTTGGAGGGAGGGGAGAGCTGCTACTGGCATTTGGTGGGTAGAGGTCACAGAGACTGCAGTGCGTCCTACACGGCAGCCCCCAGCAAAGAATTATTTACTGTCATGTCAAATGTAGAAACCCTGTTCTAACAGAAGTAATTTTTAAAGCTCTCATTTGTGAATTTACATATATTTTAGTAAGTTCCAAAGAAAAGAATTAGGAAGCATTCAAGGAATCTTGAAACACGGCAGGTGCACAGGAGAAAAGCTGAGACAAGAGACAAAAAGGGCCCCGCAGGAGTCCCACGCTGTTATCTCAGGGCTGAGGGGTTGGCAGCAAATACAGGAAGCAGGTGGAGGAGCTGGGGAGAAAGAAGGATTGGGGAACGGAAGACTGAGATGGCTGTTTGAGGTCACTGGAATTCTTAAAACAAAGATCAAGTACATTAGACCAATCTCATCAGAAGTCATCATTCTGAGACATAAAATTTGCCAAATGTAAAAAGGAAAAAAAACGGGGGGGGGAGTTCCTGTTGCAGCTCAACAAGTTAAGAACTCAACTCATGTCCATGAGGATGCAGGTTCGATCCCCAGCCTTGCTCGGTGGGTTAAGGATTCCATGAGCTGTGGTGTAGGTTACAGATGTGGATCATGTTGCTGTGGCCGTGGTGTAGGCCGGAAGCTGCAGCTAGGATTTGACCCTTAGTCTGGGAACTTCTATATGCTGCAGGGACAGCTCTAAAAAGAAATCATAAAATAGAATTAAAAAATAAAATAAAATTTGCCAAATAATAGCTATGTATTCATTACCTAGTTTTAAAATATTCAAAGTATGCAAAAAGTACAATAAGCATCATTTAATTAGTTTCATACTGAAATGTGAAATGTTTTAACCTTCAAATGTTACATTAAAAAACACTGATTAAAACTCTAATATGTGGAGTTCCCGTCGTGGCTCAGCGGAAACGAATCCGACTAGGAAGCATGAGGTCGCGGGTTCGATCCCTGGCCTCTCTCAGTGGGTTAAGGATCCGGCGTTGCCGTGAGCTGTGGTGTAGGTTGCAGACGCGGCTTGGATCCCGCATTTCTGTGGCTGTGGTGTAGGCCAGCGGCTGTAGCTCCGATTGGACCCCTAGCCTGGGAACCTCCACATGCTGCAGATGTGGCCCTAAAACGACAAAAGGCAAAAAAAAAAAAAACTCTAATATGTGATATAGGCTAACCCACTAATAGTAAATTAAAGATAAGCCACTTACAGAGCAGTTCTCCTGGGTTCCCTTACCCTGCTGCTCTCCCCAGAAACAGGAATAAGTGTTAAATGCTACAATACATTTTTCAGCATTTATAGTAATACTTAGTGACTTTATTCCCACGTCTGTTAATAGAATGAATCAACTAGGATGAATTATTTAGCCAAGTCTGTTAATGAATTAAAAGCATTAAGTTCCTAAGTGAGATGGACCTTATCTGATTATTTACTGAATAAATAAAATTACAACGGTTTAAAAAAAATAGATAAGCCACTTAAATTATCTAGAGTTCAGATAAGGGTTTTCAATTCACTGAATAAATGACCCTGGGGGCTATTTCCCTTGCCCGAGCTATTCAAATCACTTGAACATTTCCCCCCAAAATACATCCATACTCACATTCACTTGAACTTGGATGGACCAGTCCCCGAGTATTGGATGCGAAGATAACTGCAAAGTTTTGGAAATGACTCCAAGATCGCTTTGTTCGGACAACCACTGCTGGATCAAATTGGACTTAGGGTCCTACAATGAAAACCAGACACGTTAAGTACATAAAGCCTGTGCGTGTCCCTGGAGCCCTAACCAGTTCTGAACGAGGCCCTGCGGGACTCCAGACCCACCCACGTATGGGACAGAGAGAGCGCTTGGCCGGTGTCCGCCCCACCCTACTAAAAACAACATGGAAATTTCTTCTCAGACACTCCTGAGAACTGCTTCATTCTGCTCCACCTTTTTTTCGTTGTTGTTGCTTTTCAGGGCCACACCCATGGCATACGGAAGTTCCCAGGCTAGGGGTCTAATCAGAGCTGTAGCCAACGGCCTTCACCACAGTCACAGCAACGCGGGATCCCAGCCGCGTCTGTGACCTACACCACAGCTCACGGCAACACCGGATCCTTGACCCATTGAGCGAGGCCGGGGTTCAAACTGGCCAACCTCATGGTTACTAGTTGGATTCGTTTCCGCTGCACCACAGCAGGAACTCCCATTCTGCTCTACTTTTTCATTCTTGGCACCAAGTTTCCTCTGACCGGAAACACGAAAACATGTGCATCACCAAAACCATCATTGCTGCTGTAGTTGAAAGAAAATCCCATCCTGTGGGCTAACAGGCCTGTGTGTTAAAGGCCCCTGCCTCATCGTGGCCACTCAAACGTCACTCAGTCATCACGCTTTTCCTTCAGGGCACATTAGCCTCAATTATGGCTGAGGACACAGACACACCAAGAGGTTAGACAAGCCCTCAACTGCAAGCAGCCAGCACGGTCCGACATCACAGCCCCAACGCGAGCTGGAACTCAGGATTCAACAACAGCGCTCAGAGGGGTGTCAGCCAGTGGAATGCGTGAGAAGCACTGCTGCCTTCCGCAGCCCTCCCAGACCACCAGCCCCTTCTTGCAACGTTCCTCCAACCCAAGCCAGCCCAGCAGTCACGCCAGACCCCGCCCACGTTCCCAGCACTGGCCACTCTGTCCCTGTAATGTCTCTGGCACGTGTCCCTTTCTTGCCAGCCTCACGTCCAGCCATCTCGCCCTACTTTCTAACGATTGCAGCTATCTCCCCTCCTCCCGCGCCCGCACCCCCGACAGTGTCATCCATCCGAGCCACGAGCCTGAGACTCAGTCAGAAACGCTGGCACGGCTCCTGGCAGGATGCAAGCAGCAAGGAAACAGCGGCCTGACAGACCAGCAGGATGCAATGACTTTGCAGAGCTGCAGCCGCGAGAGCCACACTTCTCGGGCGGAGTCTACAAGGCTGAGCAAGCCGACCGCACCCACACCTCCAGCACACCTTCCTCCAGACACAGATTTATTTGCAATTTACCCCCAAACGCCCACGCGTCTAGGCAGCTACAACTGTGGAAGCCCCCCCTCACCCCTCCCCGCAGAAGGGGAGGCCCTCCTGGTCCAGCCGGTGAAAGAAGATCCAATTTTGGGAGTTCCCGTCGTGGCTCAGTGGTTAACGAATCCGACCAGGAACCATGAGGTTGCGGGTTCGATCCCTGGCCTTGCTCAGTGGCTTAAGGATCCGGCGTTGCCGTGAGCTGTGGTGCAGGTTGCAGATGCGGCTCGGATCCTGCGTTGCTGTGGCTGTGGTGTAGGCCGGTGGCTACAGCTCCTGTTAGACCCCTAGCCTGGGAACCTCCATATGCCGCGGGTGCAGCTCTAGATAAAGGCAAAAAGACAAAAAAAAAAAAAAAAAGATCCTATTTTGTGCCTTCCACACACGCTTCCAACAGGTAGGAGTGACTGATTTCCTAGAGAGCTCCTAGCGCATCTGGCGTTTATCCTTCTGACGCACACGACTGTTTAAGGTACCTGTGTGTTATCCAGACGTTTTTGGTGATCTCTGTCA
The DNA here is from genome assembly GCA_004024745.2 of Catagonus wagneri. NCBI lineage: Eukaryota > Metazoa > Chordata > Mammalia > Artiodactyla > Tayassuidae > Catagonus > Catagonus wagneri. The sequence goes on from PVHT020000081.1 coordinate 2,231,684, forward strand.
CTGTCACTTCTGGGTTTCGGTGTCTGTTCCCTGAACTTTGAACTCCTGGTAGCAGGAAACAAATATTTCTCCTGCTTCTTAACCTCTAGCCTCTGACTCAGAGGGAGTGGGCTGGCCCCGGGTATTAGAAACCTCTTTCCCCACGTCAGGGAAGGTGCAAAAACTGGGTGAGCACAATGCTGAGAACTGAGCAGGAAGTGGTCTAGGAAGGGAGACATCAATGGTTAAAACCAAAGACCACAAGCAGGTCACGGATAAGCAGGTCACTGTCCCTGACACGCCCTGGGGCAGGCAGCTGGCTCTCCTGCTGCGGAGCGCGAAGGGCTGGAAACGAACGAAGAAATACAAAGAGCTAATAAATACACGCTGTCTAATAAGGAAGGGGATGCAAATGAAAACAATGAAGAGCCATTTTTCTTCTGTCACACTGAGCAAAATAATAATTCCCAGTGTTGGGTAAAACGTAGGGAAAGAAATGCGCCGAGGGTGCAGAGCCCGCTGAGGTATTATTTAGGTAAAGGTGCACATTTTTCCCACGGCCCTACAGACAAAAGAAATCTTTGCTGAGCTAGGGGACCTGGAGGGTTAGGAGAAAATGTCTCTTGTTTCCCAGGCTGGTCTTGAACCTGGGCGTGGCACCAACAAGGAAGACAGAGAACATGTAGAAACACTGGACGTCCCCACAGAGCACAGCACTCACAGGACACACACAAAGGACAGCCAAGGAGGATGCGAACAGCGCCCCGGCCACAGTGGGAGTAGCCACGTGGCTGGAGACACTGGAAAGTGGCCCCTTGTGTTCTAGCCCCCTCTGGATGGCCTTGGCTTTGGCAGAGTGCCTGCTGCCTGTGTGTCGGATCGTCTTGACGATACACTCCCTATAGCTGGAGAAGGCAGGTCCTTCTGTCACTCCCCGGGGGACCTGGACCCAGGTGGGCGTCTAGCATGAGGAATCAGAGACGCCAAATCCCTTCCACAAGGTGGCCTCTCACTGGGCCAGGAAAGAGGTTCTGGGTCGCCCGTCACTGCTCCAGGCCGAGGTGTCAGGCCCAGTCCCAGGGCAGACCCCAGGCAAAAGCACCTGCTCCCACAAGGTCATTCACCTGTCCCAGGAGCGACACCTTCAGGAAGGGAGGTCGGGGTAGAAACCAGCATGCCAGCTGCCACCTCAGTCTTGGAGGCATTTATTTCCACGGTGTAAGGCCAGACTGGCTGGAGGAAGCCAGAATTAGGTCAGAGGTTTTATTCAACCACAGAAAGGCCTCTAAAAGCCCCTTGGCTTCCTGAGATGGTCAGTTCCTGGGAGGATAAATGAATAATACTCAATAATACACTCCCCCCCAAAACGCTGAATGTGCCTGAATATACTCTGAGGTCAGTATTTTAGCTACATCTCATCATTCCTGGCTGGCCAAGAAGGGTCCCCAGAAGTTGGCCTCCCCCAGTTCTGAGATGCACTTCTCCACACTCACCTGCAGGTGGTGCTATGCTAGTGAGGACAACTTTATCCAGGCCAAGGGCTCTCGCTACACCAAAGACCCACTTTTTTCAGGGAAGTTTTGGCAAGAAAGCACGTCTCCCACACTGAAAGGCTAGAAACATTGCAGTGGTGAACCCGGGCCCACGGCACTGTCTTCAGATGGAGGAGTGCCATGTGTGGGCGTTCATAGCAACACTCTGATCTGGCCTCTGCACATCACAGGCAAAGAAGCAGCTGGACCCTGTTCACATCTGCATCCTCGCTGCCAGATGCAGACGGCAGAGAAGGGCACCCACATGCAGATTCATCCGCTGGTCCCAAAGACGGGGGCTTCCTACGGAATTTCATTCTGAACTCCCCTCGCTTGGCCAAGAGGGCCGCACATCAGCCAGGCCAGCAAGTCTCTGAGCACTTCTGGGAAAAAGCCCAGCATGAGAGGCTAAGTCCAAAACCAGAGAGAGGAGCCCAGAGAATCCACAAATCAGAGGTTTCCAAGGCTGACGCTAGCACATAAGAGAAGCAAATTTTTGTTTGTTCTGTAGGGTGGCACTCACAGCACGTGGAGGTTCCCAGGCTAGGGGTCGAATCGGAGCTGCAGCTGCCGGCCTCCACCGCAGCCACAGCAATGTTGAATCCGAGCCGCATCTGTGACCTACATCACAGCTCATGGAAACCCTGGATCTTTAACCCACTAAGAGAGGCCAGGGAGGGAACCCACATCCTCCTGGATCCCAGTCGGGTTCGTGACCACTGAGCCACAGTGGGAACTCCCGAAGGAAAATTTTTTAAATGCACAGACCAGCGGTTCAGAATCAGCAGGTTCGTTCTGAGTTGTCGCCTAGAACAAGTGACTGACAATTTACCGACGTTTATTCACCTGAGAGGGAAAGAGGTGGACTGAGTGTGAACAGACACAAGCAGACACTCACCCCTACTTCTCCCATTTTCACTTACTAAATGGTTTCTGGCATTTCCTTAAGTTCTCGGGATCTGTGGATAAAGGACGAAGGATGGCGGGTTTCCATAAACGCGCTCAGAGAGTTACATGAATTGACAAATGCCATTCACTCTGGTGACGTGCCTTATTCCAACACAGCAAAGAGAAATTCACAGAGCTGCAAGCTCTGAAACATACCAGTTCATTCCAGGAATACGCCTGAGCATGCCAATCAATATGATATCTGCCACAAATACATCTTGGCTTGAAGTTATATGTATACACACGTCTGTTAGCTTGATTTTTGTCTGTGTGTCTGTTTAACTTGCAACAACACAGAAACTGGAGTTCCCATGGTGGCAGAGTAGAAGCAGAGCTGACTAGTGTGCATGAAGATATGGGTTCAACCCCTGGCCTCATTCCGTGGGTGGGGGATCCGGCCACTGCCATGAGCTGTGGTGTACGTCGCAGATGCAGCTTGAACCCCAAGTTGCTGGGGCTACGGTGCAGGCTGGCAGCTGTAGCTCTGATTCGACCCCTAGCCCGGGAACTTCCATAAGCCGCAGGTGCAGCACCAAAAAAGCAAAATAAATAAATAAATGACCTAAAAAATTTAAAATAAACTTTTTTTAAAAAAAGAAACTAAGACTAGGAAGATCTTGAAGTAAAAGGCCCGACTTTACCTTCCATTCTTGGCTATTTGTCAGAACATTTACAGTAACCACAACCGCAACCACTGTCCTGACACTGGGGATTTTTCGGTTCTAAACTGCAGGATGTCCCAGAAAACGGGGGACTCCCTATTTTCCATCATCATCAAATGCCTGGTATTCTCCTCAGCTTAAATCCCGAAAACCGGGGCCAGCTGCATCTCAGCTGTCCTCTGTGCGGTTCTCACAGGAAGCCCTCGGGCTGCTAACCACACCGCCTCCAGAGCTCTGAGTGTTCGGTGGCAAAGGCCAAGCGACTCCACACCAGAGGGGACTCCTATAATGACAGCTCATGATCAGTGAGTGGGCACGTGTCCCAGGCACAGTTCTAAATGCTCGAGGGGACATCTCGGTGTTGTTTTGATTTGCTTGAATCATCTCACAAGAGCTGCTGTGAGGTATTTATTACACGTTTTATAAATAAGGAAACTGAGGCTCAGAGGAGTTAATTTCCTCAAGGTCACAGAGCTACAATCTACTCTTAGAGCAGATGGTGATCCTTTTAAGATGTTCCGTCAAATTACGTTTTGCGTCTCTCTTCAGACCTCTCTGGTAAATTCCATTTCACTCAGAATAAAATCCACCAGCCTACCTGTATCTGTCCCCTCACTTCCTGGGTACCTTTCCCCAAGGCACCTAACAAGCTCCCACTTCAAGGCCTTTTCATATGCTGTTCCCTATGCTGTTCCCTCTACTTGTACAGGCTCATTCTTTTGTTTCCTTCAGGGCTCTGTTCAAATAGGACTTTAACAACGCTACAGAAAACAGCAAATACAAACTCCCTCTCTCTCTCTCTCACACAGACACACACACACACACACACACACACACACACACACACACACATCTATTCCTAAGTGTTTGTGTGATTACTGCCTGTCTACTACCCACTGGAATAAAAGCTCGATGTGAATGGGGACTCAATCCGTTCTGCTCACTGCCCTCCCCCTTCTGAACCTAGGACACAGAAGTCTAATAAATGTTTGACAAATAAAGGAATCCATGAGGAAGCCAGGGCCCAACAGGCTGACTTTGGAGCTGGTGCTCTAACCTGTTTTGCTGGAGAGACAACCCACGGATCCCACGAGAGGGACACTTACCCACGGGAATTCTGAGGCACCCCTGCACCAACAATGGTAGAGAACTTCCAAGACAGCCTCGGTGAGAGGGCTTGAAACCAGGTCGCCTGTTCCCACCTCAGCATCCCCCCACCACCACACACACACGCACGCACGCACGCAGGCACGCACGCACACACCTAAGCGCGCGTCATTTCCATCTGGCACTCACCTTAATTAGAATGTTTAAAGAGGTTTTGTAAGGCTTGAAATCTGAGAAGAGGGTTAGGATCCGAAACTTCACTTCTTGCTTTGGTTTATACAGGGGCTTGTCCGTTTGAATGAAGACAGTCGTCCTCTTGGTCTCAAAGGATAAGCGTGTACTGTTGGAGAATAAAACCTCGTCCTGAGCACGTCCAGTGACACGGAGCTCATACATCTCCTCGGCACTGTTCAGAGGTAGCTGGGAAAGCGATCAGACACATCAAGGTTGGGTTACTTTACCCAAAAAATGTTTTTAATTACAAGTTCGAATTGAAATTTTATTTTTTATTATTTATTTATTTTTTGTCTTTTGTCCTTTTATGGCTGCACCTGTGGCATATGGAGCTTCCCAGGCTAGGGATCTAACAGGAGCTGTGGCCGCCGGCCTTCGCCACAGCCACAGCAACGCGGGATCCGAGCCGCGTCTGCAACCTACACCACAGCTCACAGCAATGCCGGATCCTTAACCCACTGAGCAAGGCCAGGGATCAAACCCGCAAACTCATGGTTCCTAGTCGGATTTGTTAACGGCTGAGCCACTACGGGAACTCCCCGAATTGAAATTTTAAATACACAGTATTACCAAAAATAATTGCGATGTTTGAAAAATGAGCCCCTCCTAGGCACCAAACTGGAACAATTTGTTTTCCCACTGTGGGTATCCTGAGGTGTGCTCTCCAGGAAAATCCCAGGGCTCCTGGGTGGTAGGAGGCATGTCCCTCAGCTGAAGGACAGCCACCTGGCCACTTCCTGTCCCAAGTGCAAACTTTCCTCGCTGAAATCAGAATACCCAGGGAGTTCCCGTCGTGGCTCAGGGTTAACGAACCCAACTAGGATCCTTAAGGATGCGGGTTCGATCCCTGGCCTTGCTCAGGGGGATCCGGCATTGCCCCGAGCTGTGGTGTAGGTTGCATACGTGGCTGGGGTCTGGTCTTGCTGTAGGCTGGCAGCTGCAGCTCTGATTCGACCCCTAGCCTGGGAACTTCCATAAGCCAAGGGTGTGGCCCTAAAAAAAACAAAACAAAAAAAAAAATCAGAACACCAAGCACCCATCCACACTCTCCTCCATTTTCCGCCCTGAAAGGCACCTCCACACAGACCTGTCTGCGGCCGCACCTTCTCCAGGCCCCCTAGCTGCTCTAGGGTGCATGTTCCTCCTGCACTTTGTGCACTTGTCATTGTCCTGGCGAGGCCGATGGAACTGTTTCAACCACCAGAGGAAACCCTACCTTCCAGCCTTAACCAGAAGCGTCACTTCCCTCCCAACAACCCTTCAGGTGGGGCTGGAACCCTACAAGCCAGGAACGGGGGCTCGGAAGAGAAAAGCAAGCTGCTCCAGGTTGGGGCTGAGTTTCCAGCCAGGAGGAGTTATGCTTCACTCTCCCAAGTCTCCATCTGGTGCTTTCCCTGACCTTCCTCCCTTCAGTAAAGGTGGAGCCTGGAGTTCCCGTTGTGGCTCAGAGGATTAAGAACCCGACTAGTATCCATGAGGACTTGGGTTCGATCCCTGGCCCTGCTCAGTGGGTTAAGGATCTGGTGTTGCTGTGGCTGTGGTGTAGGCCAGAGTTGCAGCTCCAATTCGACCCCTAGCCTGGAAACTTGCATATGCAGCAGGTGTAGCCCTAAAAAGACAAAAAACAGAAAGTATATATATATATAGAGAGAGAGAGAGAGAGGGAGAGAGACTAAGTTCCCAGAGGCTTGCTTTGCAAGAGTAGAATTAAAAGGACAGCTTCTGCCTGGCTCGCTCTTTCCTGGGGGCAGTCAGTGCCACATAGAGGAGGATGCTCACGAGGCCTGTGCAGAGAGCGGCCAGGCAGCGAGGGACAGAGGCCAACAACCGCCACCCACCTTTCAGCCCGTGAGCAGCGGCCATACGAGGACTCTGGAGGCTCAGCGAGGCCTTCAGATGACTGCAGCTTCGTGGGATCCCAAGCCAGAACCGCCCAACTACACAGCTCCCGAATTCCTGACCCACAGAAGCAGTGGGGATGATGAAAGCTTGTGGCTGAGTTTGGGGTTGGCAGCTTACACAGCGCACACCCAGCACACTAGTGGATGTTCATAATAATAATCCTGAGATTCTGAAACACAAGCTGCCTCCCCTTGGCAAATAAGATTGGTCCACGGATAGCTCAGAGGTGATTTTCCAGCAATAGCAGCCACCAGAAAGCTAGCAATATGGATAAGCATGCGAAGGAAATGTATAAAGTGGCCAGCAGGAAACGGAGAAAAATACTGATGTCGGCAGTTTACTTGAAGTTGCATTTTTTTTCTTTTTGTCTTTTTGCCTTATCTAGGGCCGCACTCGTGGCATATGGATGTTCCCAGGCTAGGCGTCTAACAGGAGCTGTAGCCGCGGGCCTTCGCCACAGCCACAGCAACGCGGGATCCGAGCCGCATCTGCAGCCTACACCACAACTCACAGCAACGCCGGATCCTTAACCCACTGAGCGAGGCCAGGGATCGAACCCGCAACCTCATGGTTCCTAGTCGAATTCGTTAACCACTGAGCCACAACGGGAACTCCTGAAGTTGCATTTTTTAAGACGAATGAATGGGTGCAGAGACGAGCAGATGGAGAGACGCGAATGAGCAGATGTGGTAAATTGCTACCACTAGATTCGAAAGTGGTGGCTACGGACGCATCACATCAAAGTCGGGTGTTTTTGCATATGTGAAATTTTCATACTAAAATGTTAGGAGAAACGATGAGTAAAGTCACTTTCCAATGGCCTCTGGTACTCATTTTGCTTTCCTTTAAGAAATAAACATTTACTGAGCACCTTCTCGCTCCAGGTTGTGCCAGGTGCCCGCGATTCCACATGAACCAAAGGTGGGCGCCCCGAAGGGCTGAGGGTCTCCCTGGATCTTGCAGTCTTATGTTCTGCGCTCTCAAATGACGCTTCAGTCCTAGGATTCTGTTAAACAGTCCTTAATACTGTTAGCCAGGAGCCAGCATATCATTTGCTTATTTATGGCACAGATTTACAAGCAGTTCATGCTTTAAAAATTGGATAGTTGGGGAGTTCCCATTGTGGCTCAGTGGTTAACGAATCTGACTAGGAACCATGAGGTTGCGGGTTCGATCCCTGGCCTCGCTCAGTGGGTTAAGGATCCGGCGTTGCCGTGAGCTGTGGTGTAGGTTGCAGACACGGCTCGGATCCCGCGTTGCCGTGGCTGTGGCGAAGGCCGGCGGCTACAGCTCCTGTTAGACCCCTAGCCTGGGAACCTCCATATGCCGCGGGTGTGGCCCTAAAATGACAAAAGGCAAAAAAAAAAAAAAAAGGATAGTTGATGGCATTTCTTTCTATGATGTGGACACAGTTTGATCTTTTTTAGTGGCACAGAGGCCCCAGGATAGTGGCTTGAAGACATGTCAAATTAACCACGCAGAGGCCTGAAACCGGAGACCTACAGACAACCAGGAGTCCAGAGAGAGAATCAGAATGAACACGAAGGTGTCCGAAACATGTCACTCTGTCCGTCAGGGAGTGGACACAAGGGGAGGCGGGCCTGTCTTTCTGCTCTTTTCAGCTATCTCAACCAAGTCTCTCTCTCAACCCTCCCGTCGGGAACGCCACGTCCCTATGTGCAAAATTTAGGCGATCTGGGCCCCTCTAAGCCTCAGTGCTAATTCTAGAGCTGGAAAGGCAGAGGCGACAGTACGCAGATCTGGGTGTCCCCACGAGCCAGGAGGCATCACTGCACGGCCTGGGGTACCACAGGGGCCTGGGCATCAGCATAGACCTTGGCCTCCACTGGACACAGGAGAAGGACGTCATGAGAGGAGGCGGGAGAAAACACAGTGGACATTAAGCCGTCTTTATGAAAGGCTCTCCCCGTGAGCTGTAACCCGCTTCCCACTCTGAGTGGACCCCAGAGGCAACTAAAGCTGCCGACTCTCTGCTGGTCAGTTAACTTCTGCCTGCTTGGGGCCCCAGGTACTGAAAAAGGGTCCCAGAATTGATAATAAAGGCTTTCCCTGATAAAAGACTCCCTTTTCTCTTCTACAAGAACCGATCATTTCCCCACCAGAGACTCTGGATCCTGTGTGTTGAACTGAGGTCACCGGGCTGGAAAAAGACAGTTCTGTCTGGCAGCCGGACAAGAGTCTGGAAGTGTACAAAAATCGAGGGGTTTGGAGTTCCCATTGTGGCACAGTGGAAGTGATTCTGACTAGGAACCACGAGGCCGTGGGTTCGATCCCTGGCCTTGCTCAGTGGGTTAAGGCTCTGGCGTTGCCGTGAGCTGTGGGTAGGTCACAGACTCGGCTTGGATCCCGCATTGCTGTGGCTGTGGCGTAGGCAGGCAGCTGTAGCTCCGATTCGACCCCTAGCCTGGGAACCTCCAGGTTCCCTAGGGCAGGTGCAACCCTAAAAACAAAAGAAAAAGAAAAAGTCAAGGGTTTTGATCAACAAAATACATCTGGGTTGAGCGTGGTGGATTTTCAGTTATGCTAAGCTCTCTGGGAAGGTGCTAGCTCTCTGCCCAGGGCACACAGGAGGCACGCTCAGAAAGGTTTTTAATGGGCAACAAATGACCCCTTATTCTAATCTGGGCCACCTAAAGCCATTTCAACTTCTCTGAAAGGCCAACTGTCTTAAGGAAACTGAGACAACATAATAGTATTTATCCTACTTTAATTTGCTAATAATTCCAGTTACCAAGTCATGGACATTTCAAACAATTTTCAAAATAAAATTGAAAATTTTAAGATGACACTTTCTACTTTAAAATATATTAGGAATTAAACTTTAAAAGCACTGAAATGTTAAAAACCACTCCCCCGTTTTAAGTTGGATTTATTTACAGAGAGAGTAAAAGAAAGTTTTTATGGAATATTTTGTACAAAAAATAATTTTGGACATTAGGCATAAATTTTGTTTTTTATTTACTTCCTATCCAAGGCTGATCTGACTGCATCAAAAATGGAAACCATGAGCTAATAAGATGTTAAAACGCTTTGCTTGTTTTTTAGGACCGAACCTATGGAAGTTCCCAGGCTAGGGGACAAATCGGAGCTACAGCTGCCAGCCTGCACCACAGCCACAGCACTATGGGATCCAAGCCACATCTGAGACCTACACCACAGCTCACGGCAATGCTGGATCCTTAACCCACTGAGCAAGGCCAGGGATCGAACCCCCATCCTCACTGATGCTAGTCGGGTTCGTAACCTGCTGAGCCACAACGGCAGCTCCCAAAACACACTTCTTTTAATGCAGCCAAAAATAATCATATTTCTTAGCAAAAACTCATGAGGACCTTAAAAAATAACCTAGGATATTACATTTACGCATATCAGATCACAAGTGCACTTTGAGAGGAATCTATTTTAACTGAAAACTCATAAAAATGCAGAAGCTTGTATTTTTGCCAAATATTAGCAAATTTTCCTAGACACTTGATGACTAAGTTTTTTAAATTTTGTTTCACGAAAAAAGGGATCTAGAGAGTTCCCGTTGTGGAGCAGGGAAAACAAATCAAACTAGCATCCGTGAGGACATGGGTTTGATCCCTGGCCTCGCTCCGTGGGTTAAGGATCCAGCATTGCCGTGAGCTGTGGTGTAGGTCGCAGACACAGCTCGGATCCTGAGTTGCTGTGGCTGTGGTGCAAGCCGGCAACTGCAGCTCTGATTCAACCCCTAGCCTGGGAACCTCCGTATGCTGCAGATGTGGCCCTAAAAAGCAAAAAAAAAAAAGGTACTGGGAGAACGTGGCTCCTCAGGTAATGCCGACCCCACATAAGTGTGCAGTGTGTCAGGTTCATAGCCATCAGTCATCTGTCCCAGAAAAGTCCCAGCCCCCACACTGCAGCCCTTCGTGGGTGCTGTGCTCTGCCTGACTGTATCATCACCGATGTTTCGTTTTGCCTCAGGCTGAAACACAGCTCAGCGAAGCATGCCCTCTTCCAGAACAAAGAATCTGAGGTGGAGCGTTAATTACACACCCAGGATGGTAAGGCTCATTAAGGCAGAAGCAGGACCAGACCCGCCCTGTGCTAACAGTCCAGTGAAGTTCTCTGTTTTACAAAAGCAAATTCTCCCTTGATTTTATTATTGGAAGAGGCTAATAACCAGTCTCCCTGAAGTTATTATTATCCTTAAATAATCTGAAGGTGGAAACTAAACTCAAGCCAAACTCACAAGGCATGTAAATGAATATAAAAGCCAATAAATATTACTTTTATGCACACCCACGGCATATGGAAATTCCCAGGCCAGACTAGGATTGAATCCAAACCGCAGGTGCGCCTACACCACGGCTGCAGCAACACCGCATCCTTCAACCCAACCCACTGAGCCAGGCCTGGGATCCATCCTGTACCTGCACAGCCACCCAAGCCACTGCAGTCAGATTTTTAACCCACTGCACCACAGCAGAAACTCCAAAACATTAATTTTTTTTTTATTTCACTAATGCAAGGTATATTTCTAAAAACAAACTTTTAAATAAATACTTACTGGTGGAAGAATGAGTGTCTTGAAAGAGCCTAAAAGGAAAAAGAAAACAGTCATAATTTGAATATGATGATATAATATAAAATTCAGAAGACTCTCCTAAGACCCTTTCAGATGTAGAGAGAATGATAAATTCACAGAATCACAAACTGGTCTGTCAAACCAAAACAATTTTATTAAAGCCCAGAACATCTGGAAGATTATTACATATCTTTGTCCCAAAGAATTAAGACTTAAAAGAATATCAGTGGGAGTTTCCGTCGTGGCTCAGTGGAAACAAATCTGACTAGCATCCATGAGGATGCAGGTTCGATTCCTGGCCTTGCTCAGTGGGTAAGGATCTGGCGTTGCCGTGAGCTGTGGTGTAGGTCCCAGACTCGGCTTGGATCTGACGTTGCTGTGGCTGTGGTGTAGGCTGGCAGCTGCAGCTCCAATTCAACCCCTAGCCTGGGAACCTCCGTATGCCACAGGTACGGCCCTGAAAAGCAAAAAAAAAAAAAAAAAAAAAAAAAAAAAAAAAAAAAAAAAAAAAAAGCAAAAAAAAAGAAAAGAAAAAGACTATCAGTGGGTGACCCTCCCCCCAGAATGAGTTAAGTTTTTCTTCTCTTTCAAATTTTTGTTGTCATTGCTTCTGCTTATCCCTTATTGCTGTTTCAAGGTTGTCCATGTTTGAGGACATTTCAAGCAGAAGGAAGCTGAGGTTCATTTCTTATGTTCTCATGCCCTCATGATAAAGGCAAAAAAGGAAGGCATTAGTCATGGCAGGGCTGAGCTGGGACTCATAACTGACCCATTAGTATCAGAATGATGCAGAATTTTTTTCATGTAAGTTCCTAAGTAAAGACTGCTGATTCAACCCATGCCAATTTCTCATCAGATCTATTTATTCCAAGGGGAAAAATATTCCAAGTAAAAACTAAAAGAGTACTTCTCCAAAGTTCCCATTTAAGTGACATGCATTCAGAGGTGGCGACAGGCCTCCATTCCTTCACTCATTTAGAAACATTTACTTAGTGCCACAATGCACAAAGCAGACGTGGTTCCCGGGGGCCACATGTGTCTACCCCGTGGGAACAGGCAAGCACAGAACCGAGCAGGGATCAGGCCAGTGACCCCTGCAATCAGATGACATGGGTTCTATCCTCAATCTGCCACATATCAGTCCCGTCCTTGAACACGTGACCTGATTCTCCAGGCTCAGTTTTCTCATCCACAAAATGAGGATGCTAACGACCAGGGCAATGTCACAAGGTGGCTGTAACAAATAAGTATGCCAGCGTCTGTAAAAGGTACAGAAGAGGAGTGCCTGGTGCGTAGGAAACACTTGCTAAGGATACGTCATCATAGGGCCAGGAAGCTTGAAGAGTTACCCCTGGCTTGTCAGTGTGCTTCCAGACCTCAGAATGGAGCATGCACTCAGTACAAACAGGCATTTCCATCGTGGCTCAGCGGAAACGAATCTGACTAGTTATCCATAAGGATGCAGGTTCAGTCCCTAGCCTCGCTCAGTGGGTTAAGGATCCAGCACTGCCATGAGCTGTGGTGTAGGTCACAGCTGTGGCTCAGATCCCGAGCTGCTGTGGCTATGATGTAGGCTGGTAGCTGTAGCTTTGACTTGACCCCCAGCCTAGGAATCTCCATACGCTGCAGGTGCGGCCTTCAAAAGACCAAACAAACAATCAGTGCAAAGAGTTAGTACACGTTACCCATGTCAAGTTGTAGATTTATTAGGTTATTTACATATGCTTTCTCAACCAAAATATTAGATATTAGAAAATCTGACTTTCTTAGTTTTTCTCAATAAGATAACAGAAATAAAGTTAGTACATTTTCCACTTACACCCTTATAAATGGTCTTGCCCACTCCCAGATGCGTGCACGCCACTTTGCTGCCCCAGCAATCTTGGTGAAATGCAAACATGTGTTCAGGAGCAGGAAAGCAATTCACCAAAATCACTTATCACACAGCACAGATCAGTTTATCTAATAGCTGTCACCAAAGAGCAGGACTCTTACATCACAGGACCCCAGACACAGAGTACCTTGAAGGAGTTCCCATCGTGACTCAGCGGTTAGTAAACTGGACTAGCATCCATGAGGATGCAGGTGCAATCCCTGGCCTCGCTCAGTGGGTTAAGGATCCGGCATTGCCGTGAGCTGTGGTGTAGGTTGCAGACACGGCTCGGATCCCGAGTTGCTGTGGCTGTGGTGTAGGCCGGCAGCTACAGCTCCAACTGGACCCCTAGCCTGGGAACCTCCATATGCCGCAGCTGTGGCCCTAAAAAGACAAAAAGACCAAAACAAAAAAAAAAAGTGTCTTGAAAAGGTGAAGGAGGAAGAATAACTGAACAGGAGTTCTCGTGGCTCAGTGGTTAACGAATCCGACTAAGAACCATAAGGTTGCGGGTTCGATCCCTGGCCTCGCTCAGTGGGTTAAGGATCCGGCGTTGCCGTGAGCTGTGGTGTAGGTCGCAGACGCGGCTCGGATCCCGCATTGTTGTGGCTGTGGTGTAGGCCGGCGGCTACAGCTCCTGTTAGACCCCTAGCCTGGGA
>PVHT020000081.1:2251725-2282787 GCA_004024745.2 Catagonus wagneri
TCCAGGCCCAGATGGCTTCACAGGCAAATTCTACAAAACATACAAAGAAGAACTTATACTCATCCTTCTTAAACTTTCCCAAAAGGTTGAAGAAGGAACACTCCCAAAGACATTCTGTGAAGCCACCATCACCCTAATACTAATATCAGATATCAGATACTACTCAAAAAGATACTACTCAAAAAGAAACTTACAGGCCAGTATCTTTGATGAATATAGACAAAAAAGTTCTCAACAAAATTTTAGCCAACCAAATCCAACAATACACACACACACACACAAAAGAATCAGTTGTTCCCATCGTGGCTCAACAGAAATGAATCTGACTAGTATCCAATGAAGACACAGGTTTGATCACTGGCCTCACTCGGTGGGTTAAGGATCTGGTGTTGCTGTTAGCTGTGGTGTAGCTCACAGACGCGACTCAGATCTGGCGTTGCCGTGGCTATGGTGTAGGCCGGCATCTGTAGCCCCAATTCCACCCCTAGCCTGGGAACCTCCATATGCAGCGTGTGCAGCCCTAAAAAGACAAAAAATAAAAAATAAAAAAAAATAAACCACAACAAAGTGGGATTCATCCCAAGTTCACAAGGATGGTTCAACATAACATGAATCAATCAATGTAATACACCACCTAACAAAAGAAAAGTCAAAAACCATACGATCATCTCAATAGGTACAGAAAAATCATTTGACAAAATCCAACATCCATTCATGATAAAAACTCTTACCACGGATTTAGAGGGAACATACCTTAACATAATAAAAGTCATTTATGAAAAATCCATAGCCAATATAATATTCAACAGAGAAAAGCTGAAAGCCTTCCCATTAAAATCTGGAACAAGACTAGGATGCCCATTCTCACCTCTTTCGTTCAACATAGTATTGGAAGTCCTAGCCCCAGCAATTAGACAAACCAAGAAAATAAAAGGTATCCCAATTGGAAGAGAAGAGGTAAAATTGCCACTCTATGCAGATGACATGATACTATATATAGAAAACCCTAAGGACTCCACACAAAAACTACTTGAACTGATCAATGAATTCAGCAAAGTAGCAGGATACAAGATTAACATTCAGAAATCAGTTGGGTTTCTCTATACTAACAATGAAGAATTAGAAAGGAATATAGCAATACCTCTTAAAATTGCATGCCACAAAAATTAAATGCCTAGGAATAAACCCAACCAAGGAGGTGAAAGCAATCCTGAGGAACAAAAACCAAGCAGGAGGCATAACTCTCCAGACTTCAGGCAATATTACAAAACTACAACAATAAAAGCAGTGTGGTATTGGTACAAAAATAGACATACAGACCAATGGAACAGAACAGTGAATGCAGAAATAAACCCAGACACCTAGTCAATTAATCTTCTACAAAGGAGGCAATATAGGGAAAAAGTCTTTTCAGCAAGTGGTGCTGGGAAAACTGGACAGCTGCATATAAATCAATGAAACTGGAACACACCCTCACACCATGCACAAAAACAAACTCAGAATGACTTAAAGAGTTAAACATAAGACAAGACACCATAAAACTCCCAGAACATAGGCAAAACATTCTCTGACATCAGCCATACTAATGTTTTCTTAGGTCAGTCTCCCAAGGAAATAGAAACAAAAACAAAAATAAATCAAGGGGACCTAATCAAACTTACCAGCTTTTGCACAGCAAAGGAAACCATGAAGAAAAAACAAAAAGACAACATACAGAATGGGAGAAATAGTTGCAAGCAATGCAACCCACAAGAGCTTAATCTCCAAAATCCGTAAACAACTCATACAACTCAACAGCAAAAAAAACAAACAAGCCAGTGAAAAATAGGCAGAAGACCTGAATAGATATTTCTCCAAAGAAGACATAAGGATGGCCAACAGGCATATGAAAAAAATGCTCAACATTACCAATTATTAGAGAAATTCAATCAAAACAATAATGAGGTACCACTTCACACTGGTCAGAATGGCCATTGTTAACAGGTCAACAAATAACAAATGCTAGAGACAGTGTGGAGAAAAGGGAACCCTCCTAAACTGTTGTTGGGAATATAAATTGGTACAACCACTATAGAAAACAGTATGGAGACACCTCAGAAAACTAAATAAAGAACTACCATGTGATCCAGCAATCCCACTCCTGGGCATATATCCAGACAAAACTTTCCTTGAAAAAGACACATGCACCCGTATGGTCACTGCAGCACTATTCACAATAGCCAAGACATGGAAACAGCCCAAATGTCCATCAACAGACAAATGGATTAAGAAGATGTGGGACAGATACACAATGGAATACTACTCAGCCATAAAAAAAGAACAAAATAATTCCATTTGCAGCAACATGAATGGAACTAGAATTCTCATACTAAGCGAAGCAAGTCAGAAAGAGAAAGAAAGGGAGTTCCCGTTATGGCACAGCAGAAACGAATCCAGCTAGTATCCCTGAGGATGTGGGTTCCAACCCCGGCCTCACTCATCAGTAGGTCAGGGATCCCACGTTGCTGCGGCTGTGGTGTAGGCTGGCAGCTGTAGCTCCATTTCGAACCCTAGCCTGGGAACCTCCATATGCCTCAAGTTCAGCCCTAAAAAGTCGAAAAAGAAAAAGGGAGGGAGGGCGGGAGGAAGGAAGAAAGGAAGGAAGGAAGGAAGGAAGGAAGGAAGGAAGGAAGGAAGGAAGGGAAAGACAAATACAATATCACTTATAGGTGTAATCTAAAATATGGCACAAGAGTTCCCGTCATGGCTCAGTGGTTAATGAATCCGACTAGGAACCATGAGGTTGCAGGTTCGATCCCTGGCCTTGCTCAGTGGGTTAAGGATCCGGCGTTGCCGTGAGCTGTGGTGTAGGTCGCAGATGCGGCTCGGATCCCGCGTTGCTGTGGCTGTGGCGAAGGCCGGCAGCTACAGCTCCTGTTAGACCCCTAGCCTGGGAACCTCCATATGCCACGGGTGCGGCCCTAGATAAGGCAAAAAGACAAAATAAAATAAGGCATAAATGAATCTATCTACAGAAAAGAAACCAAACTCATAGAGAACAGACATAGGTTGCCAAGAGGTAGTGGGATGGACTGGAGTTTGGGGTTACTAGATGCAAGCTATTGCATTTGGAGTGGATAAGCCATGAGGTCCTGATGTACAGCACAAGGAACTGTATTTCATCATGTGGTGGAACATGATGGAGGATATTATGAGAAAAAAATGTATATATATGTATAACTGGGTCACTTTGCTGTGCAGTAGATATTGACACAACATTGTAAATCAACTATAATAAAAATTTTTTAATTAAAATTAAAAAATGAATCTAGATACAGATCTTATTATGCCCTTCAAAAAAATTAGCTCAAAATGGATCAATGATTTAGATACAAATCTATAAAACTCCTAGAAAAAAGCACAGGAGACCTGGATGACCTTGGGTATGGTGACACCTTTTTAGATGAAATACTGAAGACACAATTCACGAAAAAAACATGAATTAAGCTGGACTTAATTAAAATGCAAAACTTCTGCTCTGCAAAAGACAATATCAAGAGAATGAGAAGAAAAGCCACAGACTGAGAAGATATTTGCAAAAGACACATCTGATAAAGGACTATAATCCAAAATATACAAAGAATTCTTAAAACTCAAAACTAAGAAAAAAAAATTTAACTCCGATTAAAATAATACATCAAAGCCACTAGGCAACACCTCACCAAAGAAAATATACAGGGAGTATATTTCTGGTTGTGGATTAGCGATAACAAACCCAACTAGACTCCATGAGGATTCAGGTTCCATCCCCGGCCTTGTCCAGTGGGTTAAGGATCCAGTCTTGCTGTGAGCTGTGGTGTAGGTCACAGACGTGGCTCAGATCCTGCGTGGCTGTGGCTGTGGTGTAGGCCAGCAGCTGCAGCTCTGATTCGACCCCGACTGGGAACTTCCACATGCTTCGAGTGTGGCTCGAAAATGGAAAAAAAAAAGAAAAGAAAAGATACAGATGGCAAATAACCATATAGGGAAATGCAAATTAAAACACCAAGACACCACTCCACACCTGTTAAAATGGACAAAATCCCAAACACAGATGACATCAAATGTTTCCCGGTATGTAGACTGGCAGGACCCCTCATACACTGCTGATGAGACTGTAAAGAGGTACAACCACTTTAGAAGACAGTTTCTTCTAAAACTAAACATACTTTGCCACACAATCTGGCAGTCATGCACCTTGGTATTTGCTCAAAAGAACTGAAAACTTATGTTCACACAAAAATCTTCACACAAGTGTTTATATCAGCTTTATCGATAATTGCCAAAACTTGGAAGCAACCAAGATGTCCTTCAGAAGGTGAATGGCTAAATAAACTGTGGTGCATGGAATGGAATATTATTCAGCACTAAAAAGAAATGAGCTATCATGCCATATAAAGGCCTTTTTTAAAGGAGGACACTTTTTTTTTTGTCTTTTTTGCCTTATCTAGAGCCACACCCGCGGCATATGGAGGTTCCCAGGCTAGGGGTCTAACAGGAGCTGTAGCCGCCAGCCTTCGCCACAGCCACAGCAACGCGGGATCCGAGCCGCGTCTGCGACCTACACCACAGCTCACGGCAACGCCGGATCCTTAACCCACTGAGCAAGGCCAGGGATCGAACCCGCAACCTCACGGTTCTTAGTCAGATGCGTTAACCACTGAGGCAAGAAGGGAACTCCTAAAGGAGGACACTTAAATGCATATTACCAAGCCAGTCTGTAAAAGCTACACACCGTATGATTTGAATTAAATGACATTCTGGAAAAAGGCAGAACTGTGGAGAGCATCAGTCGCTGGGGGTATGCAGGGAGGGACAAACAGGCAGAACACAGAATTTGAGGGCAGTTAAAATACTCTGTACGATGTTATAATGATAGGCACATATCATTACACATTTGTCAAAACCCACAGAATTTATATCCAGAGTGAACTCTAGGAGGTCCCAGTGTGGCTCAATGGGTTCAAAATCAGACTAGGATCCATGAGGATGCGGGTTCGATGCCTGGCCTCGCTCCATGGGTTAAAGGATCCTGTGCTGCCGTGAGCTGTTGGTGTAGATCACAGACAGGGCTTGGATCCTGTGTTGCTGTGGCTGTGATGTAGGCCAGCAGCTGCAGCTCTGATTTGACCCCTAGCTCAGGAACTTCCATATGTTGCATGTGTGGCCATAAAATAGTTTAAAAAAAAAAAAAGTGAACTTTAATGTAAACTGTGAACTTTGGTTTTCCAGAGAATCAGTGCAGGTTTTCCTTGATAAAAAAATAAATAAATAAATAAAAATAAAAAAGGATCATTCTTGTGATGAGGTTGATAATAGAGGAGGCTATACCTGGGGACAGGGGTAATATAAGAAATCGGCCCCCAAAAATAGTGTTTATTTATTTGAATGTTCAAGGTGAACATTATTATGATACTGGTCAGAGAATTTGAACATTCAAGTAAACAATGGATTATAACCTACTAAATAAAATAAGAGTCTATTAGTTTCTGCGGACATATAATTTAATAGATGACTAAATGAGGGAGAAGAAAAGTTATTCTTTACCACAGAATTCCAGTTGATAAATGTAGGAGAAATCATGGAATTAGAAAACTTCCCAACTATCGTGGTAATAACTGATCCAGGCAAAGAATCATCAAACTTCTGTGTACAAGTGGGATGAGCGAGACTTGTGGAAAACAATAAATCACCGCTGTTTGAAGCCCCTGAGTGTTAGGTGGTTCATTCACAGCAAGAGATAACTGCTACACGCTTGGATTTAAAAAGACAAACTAGCAAACCTCCACAGCTGCACGATCCAGTGCAAGAGGCTCCAGCCACGAGTAGCCACTGAGCTGAATCTACTGCAAACACACCCCCTAATTCTAAAGCCCGAAAACAACAGAAGAGCATGTAATCAGCTTCCACAAGCTTTCCAGTGATTGCAGGCTTAAGTGATAATATTCATGAAATCCTGGGTAAAATTAAACATCCCATTAAAGTTATTTCACCTGTGCCTTCTAAGGCAGTTCCCAGAGACGTTAAATTACCTATGTGGCAGTAATATACTTCTCTTGGGCAGTGCTGGTCGAGAGGGACAGAAGACTTAAATTTCTACCTAGAAGCAATAAAATGACCAACAGATCTGACTGCATACCAAGTTTAAGTTTTGTGAATAAATATAACAAAAGGTACTATTTTTTTTTTTTTTTTGTCTTTTTGCCTTTATCTAGAACCGCACCCGCAGCATACGGAGGTTCCCAGGCTAGGGGTCTAATAGGAGCTGCAGCCGCCGGCCTTTGCCACAGCCACAGCAACGCAGGATCCAAGCCGCATCTGCGACCTACACCACAGCTCACGGCAACGCCGGATCCTTAACCCACTGAGCAAGGCCGGGGATCGAACCTGCAACCTCATGGTTCCTTATCGGATTCGTTAACCACTGAGCCACGAAGGGAACTCCCCAAAAGGTACTATTTATAATGCCCCCAAAGCATAACGTATTAACTTGTCTAATCTTCACCCTAATCCTATTATTATCCTTATTTTACAAATGAGAACCTGAGTCACAGAGATATTAAGTGACTTGTTTAGGGTCACAAAGTACAGAAAGAACGGAGCCAAAATTCAGCAGCATTTGGGGGGGGGCGTTTTAGGGCCACACTCATGGTATATGGAAATTCGAACTAGGGGTCCAGGCTAGGGGTTGAATCGGGGCTGCAGCTGCTGGCCTATACCACAGCCACAGCAATGTGGGATCTGAGCCAAGTGTGCAACCTACACCACAGCTCATGGCCACACTGGATCCTTAACCCACTGAGCGAGGCCAGGGATCGAACCCGCAACCTCATGGTTCCTAGTCAGATTCGTTAACCGAAGCACCACAAAGGGAACTCCAAAACTAGACCATTTTTATCAGTTCTTCACACTGCACAGTTTTGATACCTTTGAAGTTCATTTCAAAGTCAGGAAGATCCATCTTCATACGAAAGTGCAGCAATAACCACATCTGTCTAAGGTCAGGGTCCCTGGGAGGCAGAGTCTGAGATCGTCTTTCAAGTGCAAGGATTTTGCCTGGACCAGGATCCGGAAAAGTAAAGGGATTTGGAAGCAGGACCAGGGAGGGGAAGCCTCAGTGTGGACTCCAGTTGCATCCACGGGGGCGCTTGTCCTCATTTGTAGGAGGGGCTGAATCTCCACCCTATGAGGGGTTCTCTGGGGCAATTCCCTCTACAGGGTGCAGCCCCCAAGGGGGCAGGAGGAGAGCAGTGGGCTGGGTCTGGGTGGTACAGCCTGGCACCCACCCCAATGTCCCACAATGGAATAAAGTCAAAATTAAACTGCAGGGAGCTGGGCCCCAATACACCAGATGACTGAAGGGTCACTGGTTTTTTGTGACTTTAAGCTAAACCATCGATTGACTCTTTTGAGAGCGCAGTATTTCCTTTCTACCAGGGCCTGCCCCACCAGTCACCTACCATCACTGGAAAGGTCACAAAGATTAAAGACTAAATGTGTGTGAGGGGGTTATTTTTATCTAAGTGACACTAAGCAAGAAGAAAGTTAAAAAAAAAAGGTTTGAGGAGTTCCCATTGTGGCTCAGTGGTTAATGAACCTGAGTAGCATCCATGAGGACTTGGGTTCGATCCCTAGTCTCGCTCAGTGGGTTAAGGATCCAGCGTTGCCTTGAGCTGTGGTGTACGTCACAGACGTGGCTTGGATCCCGCGCTGCTGTTGCCGGAGGTTCCTAGCCCAGGAACAGCCATATGTCTCAGTTGCGGCCCTAAAAAGCCGAAAAAAAAAGGCTTTGAGTCTACAACCCAAATAAATCTAGAAGGTTTATTAATTGGAAGGCAAGCATTTCAGCAATTCAAAGCCAGCTACCCTGATTTGAAGTGCAGGAAATCCCGTTCGTGAAACATTTTTTTCAATGTAACTCTTCAAAGAGTCAAAGCTTTGAGGGGCTTTCTCATTACAGAGAAATTGGGAAACAGACTGGGCTGCATGCCTGGGTCTCCCTGCTGACACGTGACATGTCCCTCACACAGGAAACACCCAGATCTAGAAACAGAAGCTGCACCCAAAGCTGGAGTGGAGAGCAGAGGGGCCCCACCCACCCTCATCTTGCTGATTCTGGGAAGGACCCGAACGATGTACAGAGATCCAGTTTAAGGCCTCCTCACTTGTCTCGTGCCCTCGTTCAAAAGTTAACTTGAGGAGTTCCCTTCGTGGCTCAGTGGTTAAAGAATCCGACTAGGAACCACGAGGCTGCGGGTTCGATCCCTGGCCTTGCTCAGTGGGTTAAGGATCCGGTGTTGCCGTGAGCTCTGGTGTAGGTCGCAGACGCGGCTTGGATCCCGCGTTGCTGTGGCTGTGGTGTAGGCCGGCGGCTACAGCTCCTGTTAGACCCCTAGACTGGGAACCTCCATATGCCGCGGGTGCGGCCCTAGATAAGGCAAAAAGACAAAAAAAAAAAGTCAACTTGAGGAGTTCCCTCTGTGGCGCAGCAGAAGCCAACCCGATTGCTATCCATGAGGATAAGGTTTGATCCCTGGCCTCACCCACTGGGTTAAGGATCCAGCATTGCTGTGAGCTGTGGTGCAGGCGGGCAGCTACAGCTCTGATTTTGACCCCTAGCCTGGGAACTGCCGTGTGCCTCGGGTACGGCCCTAAAAAAGCAAAAAAAAAAGTCAATTTGAAGAAGTTGTCATTGTTTTCGATCTGTTATCTTACCTCTAAGTGTACGAGGCAGCCTGGAATTTCCCAGGCACTTATTAAGTCTTATTAGAACGTCGTAACTTTCCAGCAAGAATTTCCAGCACCAAACTATAAAACTGGGAGCAAGGCAGTGGGCATGCAGGTGAGAGGCAGTAATCTCTTTCTCAGGGGCTGCTAGGTTGAGGATTAGATGGTATTTGCAAACCGTGTATTTTTTTCCTCTCTTTTGCCGGAGCTGCACTTACACAGGAGAAATAGCCACCACAATTTAAAACGCTGCACGCGCCCTTAATCACGGACTAAAGAAACACTCTGCTCTGTGAAGTCCTTCTGACATTGCTGAAGGTAACTCCACAGAATTCAGATTGTTTCTGTGTTTAACCTGAGAGTGTCGATCTTAAAACCCTTCCAGTGCTTTCTCCTTCTCCACGCCACCAAAGCCACTCAAAAGAATCCTTGTTTTAAGGCTTCACACTTGGCACAGGCCTGCGAGTTGCCTGTCGCTGGGTCTACAAATAGAATCCAAGCTATTTTTAAATTGTGTAATAAGCATACACAAAAACTAACCTTTCCTTAACTTTTAAACACCCTCTGTAATGCCATATGCTGCTTCTTCTGGCAGCTGTGCTCAGCAAACAGCTCTGGGGAGACTCCCTGAAGGAGAGTGTATGGAAAGCCGACTCAGTCTAGAAATATTCTCTATGGAGGAAAAAAAAAAAAAGGATTTTCCACCCTTTACATGCCTGACTTAGTGTTTACTGCTTAATTACTTTGGGCGGCTCTCTGCTGTTCAGTAACATACGATATATAAACTTAAGGAAATCACTGTTTTAGCTGAAAATTTTGACCTCTTTATCAAGTTATTTTTTCAGCATTTTCTCTGATCACAGATGGGCAAAGTGGAAAATGGAAATCCACAGAAGACAAAACTTTAAAATATAGTGTTTCTGCTTCACGGTGTAATGTCACTTTTAAGCCAAGAAGTCTTTAGTGAATTC
The DNA here is from genome assembly GCA_004024745.2 of Catagonus wagneri. NCBI lineage: Eukaryota > Metazoa > Chordata > Mammalia > Artiodactyla > Tayassuidae > Catagonus > Catagonus wagneri. The sequence continues at coordinate 2,261,442 of PVHT020000081.1, forward strand.
AGTCTATACAGAAAACACAAGTATTTTAAGCAAAACCAACAAAAAATTTCCTTTGATTTCTTGCATATTCCTTTAATTTTTTTTTTTTTTGTCTCCTGCCTCCACTCATTTACAAATACCTCCATAAATAGGAGTTTCACAAATAAAGTTTTGTTTCATTTAGAATGCTGGGCATAAAAAGATCAAATGAAAGCCCACTAAAAGTAAAAAAAAAAAAAAAAAGTACAATGTAAACTAAATGTTAGGTTCTACCAAATGAAAAACCAATCAAGCCAGGCTCTGGGCTGCTAAATGTACAGAGCATTTATTATGGCAAGGTCAGGCCAAGTCTGGCTCATGGCTGTTTCTGTACAACTAAAAACATTTTCGCACTCTATTTTATCTTTTTATGGCCCCATCCATGGCCTACGGAAATTCCAGGGCTAGGGATCAAATCGGAGCCGCAGCTGCAGGCCTCCGCCACAGCCACAGCAACACCAGACCCAAGTCGCTTCTGTGAACTACACAGCTTGCAGCAACGCCAGATCCTTAACCAGCTGAGCGAGGCCAGGGATCGAACCCGCATCCTCGTGGATATTAGTCGTGTTCTTAACCCACCGAGCCACAATGTGAACTGGGTTTTGCATTTTACATATCTGGGGAAAAATAAAAAGACTATTTTGTAACGCATGGAAATTATACGAATTCCAAATTCAGGCTCCCAGCCCGATTTCCTTTGCTGTACAAGGACACTCGTCTGCTATGCACTGACTCTGTCTGATTTCACACGGCAAAGGCTGACCAGCTGCAACCAAGACCACAGGCAGGCAAAACCTAGTGTTGACTGCCTGGCCTTTTATGGAAAAAGTTTACCGGCCCCTGTGGGATGGTGGACTTTTTAGGGAGACCTTCTGCTTCCTCAAGGGGTGAGGACTAAGGCTGAAGAAGGTCCACTTGAGTCAGAATCAAAGAGCCCCGCAGCCTCGTGCCAGGCTCGTGCTCAAGAGGGAAGCACCAAGCTGACGTCTGAGGCTGGGAGCTGCTCGGTACAACATCGCTGACCTTTCTAGGTGCCTCCTGCATGCCAGGAACCACAGAAAACGTCCTAAAGCAGTACACGACCAAAAGCAAAAAAGAAGTGAGTGAAATTAATTTCAGTAACACGGGTTGCGTGATCCCGTTTATCCAAAAGATGACCATTAAACGTGTCATTGGTAGGAAATAACTGAGTCGTGCTGCATTTCTGTATTCAAAAATCCAGGGTGTATCTTAGAGTCCGTCTTAATATGCATAAGCCCCATGTCAAGTGCTCCCAAACCACGTGTGGGACTTCCCTTCGTGGCTCACTGGCTAACGTACTCGATTAAGCCAGTATCGACGAGGATGAGGGTTCGATCCCTGGCCTCGCTCAGTGGGTTAAGGATCCCGCGTTGCCGTGAGCTGTGGTGTAGGTCGCTGAGGCAGCTCAGATCTGGCGTTGCTGTGGCTGTGGTGCAGACCGGCGGCTACAGCTCAGATTCGACCCCTAGCCTGGGAGCCTCCAGAGGCAGAGGATGCGGCCCTAAAGAGACCAAAAAAAAAAAAAAAAAAAACCCACATGTAGCCTGGTGGCTACCACACTGGGCAGATACTATTTTGGGGGTAGGTACTACTATCGCTGCTGTTATGCAAGATGAAGAGGCCATTCAGGTAGCAAGAAGCAGTGCTAAGGGTCCAGTTCCATCCTAGCTCAGAAGTCCCATTCAGACCCAGCGTGTCTCCCAAACTGAACAGGACAGACTCAATATTTTATTCCTCCTAAAATATGAGTCCCGAAGCCCTCACCCACACTCCCTGTTGCTCTTCTATATCAGAACACACCCACTCTTACCAGTTTTCCCTGCCATGCACGGCAGACACAGTCAATCCACCTGCTCCACATTTCAGGAAACCCAGACTTGACTTGAAACCATCAACAGCGCCACTCCAAGCAGCCACCACCATCCACTGGAGCTGGCGCAGGAAATAAAATCTACTTTGCTTCCTTTTGAGGAGCATAAGGACAAGAACTTTGGTGTGGTCGCCAAAAGCGTTTACACCAGCAGTATGGTGCCGTGGACAACTGCGTGCCTGATGAATGTTTGGAATTCTCAAAATGCTAAGTGCCCTCTCTTAACTATATACCCGAGGAGATTTAACTTGGATTTCAGTGAAATTTAAATTTACAGCAGTTAATTATTAAGCGGCTAACACTGTCCTGCCAAAAGAAGCCACCAGGCGTCCTAAACCACTTTCTTCTTTGTTTATCTCCAAACACTTAACCACTCTGGTTTTCAGATTTTGATTCAGGAGTCATTTCTTCAGAAATAAAGACCCCAGGCCTGCCCACTGCCTCGCTGCCCTCCCCCCACCAACCTCCACCAAATCTTCTTTGCTCAGGGTCACTCGCACTCTCGCAAAGGAAGAAAGTCATGTCATGGGCTTTTCCTAAGGGAAGTGAAGACAGCCAGAGACAGCTAGGTCAGGACCCACCGTCACCTCCTTCTCCTCCAGTTCTGTACCTCTCCAGGTGTGATGAGGACTGCAATTCCACTTCTGCTTTTTCTCCCAGGCTAGGGGTCGAATCGGAGCCACAGCCGCTGGCCTACACCACAGCCACAGGAACTCGGGTCCGAGCCGTGTCTGTGACCTACACCACAGTTCACAGCCACCCCGGATCCTTAACCCACTGAGCGAGGCCAGGCATTGAACCTTCATCCTCACGGATACCAGTTGGATTCATTTCCGCTGTGCCACAACGGGAACTCCTACGATTCCACTTCTGACTCACACTTAGACCCGTATCGACAGTGAAATTTCCTCTCCTCCACCCCCAGCTCCCAGCAAGGTGTGCGACCCCCACAAACAGCCCTTCCTGGTCTCCACTCTCCCGAGCCTCCTCCCCCATGCCGTACAAGTGCCTGCCCTGCATTCCGGGAGCCGTGTCTGCGACCTACTGGAGGGTCCCGGGTGAGGGCACCCCCAGGGGAACAGCTCCCGTTCTGTGCTTCTTTCCCCAGTGGGCCACGGCTTTTATCACTTATCCTGCCTTCTTACAAAGAGATGACAGATCTGTACAATTTCAAGGTTAATTTCAAGGTTAACAATGGCGAGGTTTTCTAAAACCGTACGGCCATGTCATTCTGCATCTCAAGGTCAAACTGAAAAACACTTCTTTCCTTACTCATTCTCTTCTATTTCTTCCCTACATCAAAGGAAAAGGCACATTTTTAAAAATTTTTTATCACCATTGATTTACAGTGTTCCGTCGATTTCTGCTGGACAGCACAGTGACCCAGTCATACGTACAAATACATTCTTTTTCTCATTATCCTCCATCATGTTCCATCACAAATGACTAGATATAGTTCCCTGCGCTATACAGCAGGATCTCACTGCTTATCCATCCACATGCAATAGTTTGCATCTATTAACCCCAGACTCCCGGTCCTTCCCACTCCCTCCCCTCTCCCTTGGCAACCGCAAGTCTGTAATCCAAGTCCACGAGTTTCTTTTCTGAGGATAGGTTCATTTATGCCATATATTAGATTCCAGATAGAAGCGATATCATAGGGTGTTTGTGTCTCGCTTTCCGACTTATCTCACTTAGTATGAGAGTCTCTAGTTCCATCCATGTTGCTGCAAATGGTGCGATTTTGTTCTTGGAAAAGTACTTTTTTTTTAACAGCGATCCCCTCGCCCGTGCTTCTAACCCACCGTCCTCTTTGCATCAACCTGTCCACCTCTTTCCTGGGCCGTTCAAGAGACAGTCCACCTGAGTCCTCTCAGCCCTCAAGCTCCTACAGAATGGAATCCTGCGCAACCGATATTTGAGGGGGCCTGCGGCAGGTGGGGCGTGAAGACACGTGGCAGAGTGCATTCCAGGGAGAGAGCTGGGCGGGCGCAGGACCCCCGGGGCTGGGAGCACGCCCGCTATGTCGCAGGACCTGCCTGAAGGCCGGAGCAGCTGGGGATGAAGTAGGAGTCGTAGGAAGCAAGTTCGGGGGGGCTCTGCAGGTCACTGGAAGGCTACTGGATTGAGAACAAGGGGCCGTGGTGTGGGGGACGGGGCGAGACAACCTAGGTGGCCAAAAAAAAAAGGAGTTCCTGTCCTGGTTCAGTAGAAACAAATCTGACTAGCATCCTTGAGGACTCAGGTTCGATCCCTGGCCTCGCTCAGTGGGTTAAGGATCCGGCGTTGCCGTGAGCTGTGGTGTAGGTTGCAGACGCGGCTCGGACCCCGCGTTGCTGGCGGCTACAACTCTGATTGGACCCCTAGCCTTGGGAACCTCCATATGCTGTGGGTGTGGCCCTAAAGAGACCAAAAAAAAAAAAAAAACAGTGGTCCACACTTTCCAATCATATTTTCTCACCACCGATTTATAACTGGAAACTTGGCTTTTGCTCCCAACGACTGACTTAAAACCATTCACTGGAAGATCACCCACGCCCTTTTCTTTGTCCTCCTCTCTTCTCTGCTCTTCTCTGACCTTCTGGGACACTTTAGGCTCTTAAAACCTTCCTCGTCATAACTCTTTCATCCCTGGGCCTCTGGCACATCTCAGCATCTCCAGTCCATCCATATGGGCTGCCCTCTGTCCGTCCGTTCCGTTGACATCCTTTCCTTCTCCCAAGCTCCTGCCATCAGGTTTGTTCCTTCTGCAAGCTCTGTCTCTGTCGTATCCCGCGTCCTGCCACCAAAACTTCCAATCGTGGAGTTCCCTTCGTGGCTCAGTGGTTAACGAATCCAACTAGGAACCATGAGGTTGCGGGTTCGATCCCTGGCCTCGCTCAGTGGGTTAAGGATCCGGCATTGCCGTGAGCTGTGGTGTAGGTTGCAGACGCGGCTTGGATCCCGCGTTGCTGTGGCTGTGGTGAAGGCCGGCAGCTAGAGCTCCTGTTAGACCCCTAGCCTGGGAACCTCCATATGCTGCGGGTGCGGCCCTAGATAAGGCAAAAAGACAAAAAGAAAAAAAAACTTCCAATCATGCCTGCCTCTGCGGAACCAGCGAATTAAATCCTCTCCGCAGCTACGATCTCAGAGCCTCCCCCTGACGTCTCCTCACAGTCACCCCTAAAGCAGAACGGGACATCGTCTCCGAAAACACTCACTGCCCTCTCTCTCCTCCTCACGATCGACGGCCACCCCCGGGCCAGCCGGCCCTTCCCTTCTCCTGTATATGAAGAACTGTGCCCGCAACGTGCCCAATATGTCACCAGCGGTGAGACATTCATGAATGGACATTTGTTTGCCTCCCGGTGGAAAACGTAACGGTACCAGGCCCAGCGTCACACACAAGCAGCACTGTTTACCAAGCACACTGAATTTTCTATGCGAACAAGAAGCAAACACTCTCCAGCCTCTGCGCCTGTCACGTCACACGTGTCCCTCTGCGGCCTCCGAACCTTCTCGAATGCTTCTGCCCTCCCTCTCATCCATTCATGTTGTGCACACATCAAATCAGCGACACAGGATAAGCCGGTTGGGGGACATGCCATGGGGAAACGAGGAGTTCCCGCACTGAAAAGCCCTCTTAACAGCTGAAAGGATCACACAGCAGCCCAGCCCAAACTCTTAGAGGATCTGTCTTCTGTTTCCACCACGGGCCCTCAGTGAGTCACTGGGACCGTGACTCATTCCGTGTGAGAAGAGGAGCAGCAGATACTTCGCTTGGAGTTGAAAGAATCAGTCTGTTTGCTTTCAGCCTCACTCCATCACTGATTCATAAGCAAACCCCGAGACGTGTTTCTTCACTGCTTTAAGGGAACAAGGCTTAGGGCTGGGGACCGCTCTCAAGGCAAACACAGGAATCTGGGCGGGGCCTTCAGTGGCCATGAATCATCACAGACTTGCAAAGGCTTGCCTCTCACGCTCAGGCTTCCAGTACAATCCATGAGAACTGTGCTAACTAGAGGGCAGTTATGCTCATTTTAACGTGGCTGAGAATCACTTGCGGTGACTGCTTAAAATAAAGTTTAGATTCCCCGACCTGACCCGTGTCTTGAGCGGGTGACCACAAACCTGCATTTTAAGAAACACAGCATCTAGTTCCAGGAGAGATCTGAGGTCACCCCACCGCCAACCCCGATGCAGAAGCACAGGTCCACAAAGAGCAACTGCACCTTGAACTGAAATAAGAACCTGGCACAAAAACGCACTCCTTAGGTGGCCTTATTTTCTTTCATATCAGAAAACTCAACATTTGCAAATATGGAGTTCCCTTCATGGCTCAGTGGTTAGTGAATCCGACTAGGAACCATGAGGTTGTGGGTTCGATCCCTGGCCTTGCTCAGTGGGTTAAGGATCCGGCGTTGCCATGAGCTGTGGTGTAGGTTGCAGACGTGGCTCGGATCCTGTGTTGCTGTGGCTGTGGCGAAGGCCGGCAGCTACAGCTCCTGTTAGACCCCTAGCCTGGGAAGCTCCATATGCCACGGGTGCGGCCCTAGATAAGGCAAAAAGACAAAAAATAAAATGAAGATAAGTATGCCTTCTTCGTGGAGTTACTGAAGTTAAAATTGTGCATAAGGTCCCTGGTGCTATAAGGAAACAGCAATACGCTACATCCTTCCACGCCCTTCTCGTGAGGTGCCCTTAGAGCTCCCCATTCAAGATTGTCCCAACAGGTGGCTCAGAATCGCCCCTGAGCTGACTGCTGCCATCCCCTGCTAGTGACAATGGCTACCATTTTCTTGAATAATTCCTATGAAGTTAAGTGCTTTAAACATGTTACCTCATTTCACCCTCGCAATAACCATGTAACTGTGCAAGGCGGGAGCCACTGCTTTTCGGAGGAGAAAACCAAAGCCTGGTGAGACGGTGATGCCTGAGCGCCACACAGCCCCCAGCGGGAGGACACCCAGCTAGGCTGGCTTCAGGGCCCAAGCACATCGTGACTTCACCCTGGTCCTTTAGCCTCAGACCCCACCTCCCAATGAATACACATCACACACAACCCCTAAGACATGAATGAAGGGCCCACACTCTTTAAAAACAATTCTCATGTCACTACAAGTTCAGACAGGGCTCCACGGGCACCGCTGCCTGTGAAAAACCTTCCCAGGGAGACCCGCCCACACAGCACATTAATTAATCTACTCTCACAAACACCACAGCACTGATGTGGATCTCTGAGCCATGAAACATATGTTTGGAAGCTTTGTTTCCGCCAAAAAAGCCATCCAAACTGAATTGGATGATTTTTGTTTTCCTTTTGTAGTTTTTCAGCTACTAGCTCAACTTTTAAATAAAGGACAAAATATAATGTTTAATTCTTAAAGAATGGAAGGTAAACACCCCATTAGCTGGCCAAGACTTTAGGACAAGAAGAAAAAGCAAATGATTAAAGGATACAGACATGGTCATAGAGTCCACCTCACCCAAGTCTTTCAGTGGGAACATGGGAGCAGGCTGGGCACCCAAGGTTTCAGCTGAGATTTTCTGCTTAGGTTTCTTTCTAAAATCAGGCATGTGTGAAACCAGCCACAACGAATTCATTAGTGGAGGAAAACAGTGTATTCTTTACTATTTGAAGTAAATGTCATCAAGGAAAAACAATGAAACTATGTATACAAGTGAACTTTTCTTTTGTTTTGTTTTTTAAGGCCGCACGTGCGGCATATGGAGGTTCCCAGGCTAGGGGTCAAATCAGAGCTGTAGCCACCAGCCACAGCCACAGCCACACCAGATCCAAGCCGCGTCTGCAACCAACACCACAGCTCACAGCAACGCCAGATCCTTAACCCACTGAGCAAGGCCAGGGATCGAACCCACAACCTCATGGTTCCTAGTCGGATTCATTAACCTCTTGCCACCACGGGAACTCCTAAGTGAACATTTCAAATTGAGAGAATGGGAAATAAATAGAAATTATGGTTTCAAGGACTCCATATGTTTTAACAGATGAGAAGATAGTTCCAATTTATGACCCGGGAATTCAAATTTTTTTTTGTCTTTTTGCCTTATCTAGAGCTGTACCCACGGCATATGGAGGTTTCCAGGCTAGGGGTCTAATCGGAGCTGTAGCCGACAGCCTACACCAGAGCCACAGCAATACAGGATCCGAGCCACGTCTGCAACCCACACCACAGCTCACGGCAACGCCGGATCCTTAACCCACTGAGCAAGGCCAGGGATCAAACCCGCAACCTCATGGTTCCTAGTCGGATTCATTAACCACTGAGTCACGACAGGAACCCCTTAATTTTTTTTAATATGGCATGGAATCCAAGGCAGCATCACAGCAAAGGTAAAAATCAAGAGGATAAGAAACAAGGGGACAGACTTACTCTCCAACCAAAAGATAGTCTAACTCGATTTCAAATGCAAATAACTGCTCCATCTTCCTTATTCTGACAATTATTACCTGTTGATTTTTACCATGTTTTACTGACAATATTTGGTTAACTCTTTCCTACCACAGAAGATAAGATTATGAACCTAGTTCTATTCACCATAGAGATGGCGATAATGACAGTGATGGTGATGGTGTTGATAGTGATGATGGTGCTGATGATGGTGGAGGTGACGATGATGATGGTGCTATTGATGGTGATGATGGTGGTGGTGATGGTGATATGATAGTGATAATGGTGCTGCTGATGGTGATGATGATAATGATGGTGATGGTGGTGATGGATGGTGGAGGTGATGGTGGTGATGGATGGTGGTGGAGGTGATGGTGGTGATGATGATAGTGATGGTGATGATGGTGGTGGTGATGGTGATATGATAGTGATAATGGTGCTGATGATGGTGACGATGATAATGATGGTGATGGTGGTGATGGATGGTGGAGGAGGTGATAATGGTGATGACGATAGTGATGGTGCTGATGGTGATAATAATGGTGCTGATGGTGGAGGTGATTGTGATGATGGTAATGGTGGTGACAGTGGTGATGATGGTGATGATGACAGTGATGACAGTGATGATGATAGTGGTGGTGGGTTGTGATAATGACAAGTACACTTCAATGCCTGAATCTCACCACTAAACAGGCATTAATACACCCTTAATGACCTCTTCAAAGTTTATTAGATATACTTTTTTCCAAGGGCTATTTATAAATAAATAAATAAATAAAATTGATCCTCAATACATATCAAATTAATATATTTAAAAACTAATAAGCTGGAGTTCCTGTCGTGACTCAGCAGTTAACGAACCCAACTAGTATCCCTGAGGATGGGAGTTCGATCTCTGGCCTCCCTCAGTGGATTAAGGATCCGGTGTTGCCGTGAGCTGTGGTGTAGGTTGCAGACGCGGCTCGGATCTGGCGTTGCCGTGGCTGTGGCGAAGGCCGGCGGCTACAGCTCTGACAGACCCCCAACTTGGGACCCTCCATATGACACAGGTGTGGCCCCAAAAAGACAATCAATCAATCAATCAAAGTGAATAAGCTAACTGTAATGTAATCCACACTATGGGCCTCAAGGAAGGAAAAAAATTTTCCCCGGATCTGCCAGATAAATAAATGAACTCTCGACAGGGGTTCAAGATGGCAGAGGAGTAAGACGTGGCACTCACCTTCTCCCACAAATACATCCAAAAACAAAAAAAAATCTACATGCAGAACAATTCACACAGAACATCTACAGAACACTGGCAGAAGGTCTTTAACCTCCAAAAAGAGCAAGAAACCCTCCACATGATTGGGCAGAATGAAAGGAAAAAAAGAGGGAGAGAGAATAAATGAACGTTTCCTTGAGGATAAGCCACACTTTTCTGCCTTTATTAGGGTATACTCTGTCTGCAATTCAAAACCTTTAGCTACAACTATTTCTGACACAAATTAAGCTAAAAAGACATTCTGATTATAGTGAAACAGCCCCACTCCTGTGGTTTCTAAGACCAGAACTGCTAGAAACAGTGCCCCCCTCTTACCCAGCTCTGCTAGAAGATGAATCTTTGTTAAAACCAATTTTTTCTTTTTTTTTTGTCTTTTTGCCTTTTTTATGTAGAGCCGCACCCGCGGCATATGGAGGTTCCCAGGCTAGGGGTCTAACAGGAGCTGTAGCCGCCGGCCTTCGCCACAGCCACAGCCACGCGGGATCCGAGCCACGTCTGCGACCTACACCACAGCTCACGGCGACGCCGGATCCTTAACCCACTGAGCAAGGCCAGGGATTGAACCCGCAACCTCATGGTTCTTAGTCAGATTCGTTAACCACTGAGCCATGACGGGAACTCTAAAACCAATTTTTTCTGGGCAGGAACTTCTTGGAGGCCCTCATAAGAAAACAATGAAATAATCAGACCTAAAATGTATTTATTTGTTTGTGTTTATGTGGCAAGGCAAAAAAAAAAAAAGAATTCCAGGGAGATCCAGACCCCACTGATTTAGAAAGTCCTTCTTTATCTACACATTGTTACACCTCCAGAAGTCAGACAAAGCAGCGGATGTGAAGACAAGCAGGGAGAAATGTCTTGGTCCTTAAGTCCTAACCTTACAGGAAGCATCTGCTCTGAGAACAATGACTCACAGCCCCTGACAGCAAAGTTAATGTTCTCCTTTGAAAGAGGGAGAGTTCTCCGGGCAATGGCGTTTGCCAACTGAGTCCAAAAAAGTCCCCTGAAAGCAGCACATTCTCTCTCTCTCTCTCTTTTTTTTTTTTAGGGCCACACCTTCAGCTATGAAAGTTCCCAGGGTAGGTGTTGAATCTGAATTGCAGCTGCTAGTCTACACCACAGCCACAGCAATGTGCGATCCAAGCCACGTCTACGACCTACATCACAGCTCACAGCAATGCCGGGTCCTTAACCCACTGAGGGAGGCCAGGGATCAAAGCTGCACCCTCATGGATCCTAGTCGGGCTCATTACCGCTGAGCCACAATGGGAACTCCCATTTTCTCTCTCTTTTTCAAAGATCCATTCTGCTCCCAGAGTAATGTTGTCTGACCAGATCTTGGGCAATTTCCAAAAGTATATATGACTAAACTTTCCTCCCCAAGGAAAAATCTAGGAATAAAGTTAAAAACCAAGCTACAATAACACACACCCCAGTGTTTGTAGTACTTGCACAAAAAAGAATGGCGACCGACAAAGGAGAATGCAGAAAAAGACAATGCAAGAGAAACTCTAGAAAAAGAGTATGCAAATGTCCAAGCAAAGCTCAAATGTTTATCAAAATCACTCTTGTTATTCCGGACCTTTGCACTGCTTTAAAACCGCCACACTAGCAAGAGCCAGAATGATAATTCTTAATCAATAAACGATGAAGGTGGAACTCCTCTAAGGGTTGTCCGCTGTGACTTAGTATTTCAGTACTTTCTTTAGCCATTCTCCTAAGACCAAGATTCATTCATTTTCAGAATAAAGAGTTTAATCAAAGTAGAGATTGGCCTCCATGTAAAAAGGAAATGACACTTCCTGTAGCTTAACTCTGCAATAGCATCTCTACTTAACATTAACGGCTGTCCTTCATTGAGAACGTGATGGCACTGGGTACTGATTTTAACTTTACAACTGCCCTGGGAAGCACGTTATCCCCGTTTAATTTTTTTTAATTGTTTTTTAAATGATTTTCAATTTTTTCCATTATAGCTGGTTTACAGAGTTCTGTCAAGTTTCTACTGTACGGCAAAGTGACCCACTCACACATACACACATTCTTTTTCTCACGTTATCTTCCATCATGCTCCATCACAAGTGGCTAGATTTAACTCCCAGGGCTATACAGCAGATCTCATTGCTGCTAGATGAGGAAATTGAAGTACCAGGACGCGCAGGATCACACAGCAGCGCGAAGACCCATCTCAGGGCTTAAGCACTAACTACACTTCATTTCCAGGAAGACGAAGTCTCTGACGTTCCTGACATTACTGCTGTGAGAGACGCAACGGCTTGGCCTCTGCGCACATCACCTCTTTCTGAGTCCCATCCCAAACTCGCCCACCCAGTCAATCAACTTCAGAGAAGAAAGAATCTTGGATGCAGATAAACTCTAATTTTTATCTCATTTCATGACAGTGTTCATTTCTTTTCTTTTTCATTTATTTGATGGCCACACCCACAGCAGGGACTGAATCTGACCCTGAGATGGAACCCGCACCTCCACAGAAATCCGAGCCACTGAAGTCAGATTCTTAACCCACTGCATCACGGCAGGAACACCTGGTGTTAATTTCTATATGCTAATAAAGGACAAGCATTTATATAACGAACTGTGGAATCCCATCCACCCTTCATTTTGTGCCCTTAAATGATTTTTTTTTCATCTTTTTGCCTTTTCTAGGGCTATTCGCAGCATATGGAGGTTTCCCAGGCTAGGGGTCTAATCGGAGCTGTAGACGCCGGCCGTCGCCACAGCCACAGCAACGCGGGATCCGAGCCGCATCTGCAACCTACACCACAGTTCACGGCAACGCCGGATTCTTAACCTACTGAGCAAGGGCAGGGATCGAACCCACAACCTCATGGTTCTTAGTCGGATTCGTTAACCACTGAGCCATGACAGGAACTCCCCTTAAATGATTTTTTTAAGTTAACTCTTGGAGTTCCCTTGTGGCACATCGGATTAAGGATCCAGTGTTGTCACTGCAGTGGCTTGGGTTGCTGCTGTGGCACGGGGTTCGATCCCTGGCCAGGGAACTTTCATATGCCATGGGTGTGGCAAAAAAAAAAAAATTAACTCCACAAAATCTATCAAATTGACTTGTGATGATTTGTGTACACCTATAATTAAAATAAAATTCATTGATGTAACTGATAAAAAAAAAGTTAACTCTTACGTAACATTACAGGAATTTATGCCTCACTTTCTGGCTTCTGACTAAACATCTAAACATGCTTCTAGCCACAGTGTTGGGTGATAGGATTTTATAGCAACTGATTTTAGTTTATTTCCTTTATTCAGTGTTTATCAGGTTGCTAGAACTAAGTATATATTTACCCTTTCAATTAGAAAAAAAATCAATGTTTGTTTTAACAGGGAGAAAAAGTTTACGTATTTAACTATTTACCCACCAAAATTATTTTTCCCTTAGTATTGAAAAAGACATTCATTGACCCAATTTGATCCTGGGCCTGGTTAGATACCAAACTTAAAGCAGGAGATGTGGGTTCTTTTACAAATGGCTCCCATTACAAATTTTGCATGATCTTTCTTTTTTTTCCTGTTACTTCAAAAAATATTCCATAAAACTAGATTTTTTTAACTCTAGCCCTTCTTTTCCTCCTCACGGGCCCACTTAATAAAATCCACTGCACCCAATACAGAAATACGGTTATACATGATGTGTATACACCCTGCACAGATGTGATTTGGTGTCACCTCTCTTCCAGGCACACAACGGCCAGCATCCCCAGCCAAATGAGCCACATCCAGGCGTGGCCATAAAAACCTCCACGAAAGGGCGCTCCATGCTCTTCCCCTGCAGCCGGGCAGGCCACGTACTGATGACGACGGAGCCACAAAGTGGAAGGAACCTGGGTCTCAGAATCTGCACCAAGAAGAACAACCCAGGAAGACCGTGTGCGACTCCACTTGGCTGAGAATTCAGAGTGGGTTCTGTAAGCCCCTGAAAAAGGGGTTTCTCGATCGCCCCACCCGGCACACGGCTTTATTAACAGACCCCAGTTGCTACTGCAGAAGCATAAGACTCTGCGGTATAGCTCACCTTTTTCAAAGACCCCTTCTGCTTCCAGGACGGAGACGGTGACGTTGGCCGCCAGCTTGACCAGCTCGGCCTTGACAGTGACCTGTGAGGGGCTGTGTTCCAGAAGCTCCACCCCAATAGTCACATTTCCTCCGGGCCGGATGATCCCAGGGGCTGTCACCAGGAACCTGGGCCTAAAGAGTTCCCCACAAGGGGAAGAAAACAAAATTTCTTATCCTCAGGTCTCCATTCTTTTGAGATCCTCAAATTTCAAAGAGAGGGAGACCGACCCCCCCCCACTCATGCTTGCCAGTTGCAGCTATTCCAAATGATATTGGCCCCCCGCTCCATTTAGCAAGTGAAATGCTGTTGAAACAACAGTAGTTGTCACAAATCCATTTTTTCATCCAGTGTTCTCGAGATATAATTGATCTATAGCGCCATACAACTTTAAGGCATATGGATAATAATTTAACTTACACACATTATGAGATGATTATCACAATAAGTTTAGTGAGCAATCATCTCATAGATACAAAATTAAAGAAAAAATATACATTCTTTTCCTTGTAATCAGAACTCTAAGGATTTACTCTCCTAATAACTTTCAAACATGATGTAGAGCAGAGTTAAATATATTTATCATGTTGCATATGCCCATCAATCAATTTTAATGCAGTAATTCATGCACCACTAGAGGACAGCCTGTGTCATTATTTCCATGTTACAAACCAGAAGTTTATCACATGGAAATAACGGGGCATGCGGACGTTACTGGCAAAGTACAAGCCTCTAAACTTCTCCTTTACCGAAGACACCATCCCAGAGTGACATTTTTTCTTGGCTTAACACCCCACCCCCACACACACACACACCCACACACACAAACACTAGCGGATTTTGCCTGTTTCTTATTCAAACTCTTATTCTTGGGCATCTACCAAGAAAACATCATCTAATCAACACCACTGATCAAAATATGCCATCTGAAATGAAACTATCACTGGTGACATTTCCAGGTGGAGCAGAGCATAAAAATCGCTAACACAGCACTTTTTCCGCCAAAGCTAGTGATTAGGGATCAAGGGCAAAACCCCGGGGGGGGGGGGGGAGGAGGTGCGGAAGGCGGGGGTGTTTTCCATTACTTAGGTTAGTTATCTGCCTACAAATCGGCACCTGAACCCATACTTAAGCCACCTAAGCCACACCTTGCTGATGCCAAAGTTCAGACATCCTGTTTGGAAAAACAGGCGTGTAAAAAATGTCTTTAAGAGAAGAAGGCACATTGTTTGGAAGCAAAAAATAAAAAAAGGTGAGAAAAGCGCAGAGGCAACGTGGACTAAAAAAAGGTCTGTCTTGAAGAAAGCAGTTATGGCCAGAGACGCTGAAACAACCTCTTGGCTGGAGAAAAATCACTGCCCCCTGCCGAGCTGAACTGAGGTAGGATCAGAGCTGCGGCCCCGCGTCCCGCGCCCCGCGCCCCGCGCCCCCCTACCCAGGGGCAGCCGCCAGCGCCGCCGAGCTCCACATGCAGACCAGGTGGGCGGCTGTCACGAGCAGGGGGCCCAGCATCTCAGCGGCGTCAGCGGGGCCACGCGAGCTCCCGAGGCAGTCGGCGGGCACGGCGGGGTGTGGCTGTCCACCTCGTCCCGGGGCTCTCCCGGCGGACTCCGGAGCTCAGCAGTCTGCACTGGGCGCGCCCTCCGGTCGAGCAAGGGATCTAAATCGAGCCGGGACTCGGCGGCTCCTCCCCTCCCTCCGCATCACAATGGCGTTCCCGGGCGATCAGCCCGGCCCGGCCCGGCCCCGCGCCCCGGCTCCCCGCGGGAACACCGCGCAGCCAGCCCGCTTCCCGGCCACCGTGCCCCTCGGGCTGTTTACACTAGCGCCCCAGCAGCGGTGCCCAGAAGCGCCTAAACAGGCCCATCCTTGTGTGGAGAAATACACAGCAGCTCTGCGGTGGAAAAAAGAAAAAAAGAAAAAATCAGTCATTGTCCTGCGGACTCTGAGTCAAAACTTTGGAGAAATGGCAAACACACACACACGCACACGTGCCAAATAGATGTGTGTTTTCTGGTCCTTGTTTAACATACAGGAGTAGGCACAAGAGCAAAACTTTTCTTCCTCGAAACAGAAATTGTTTGCCACTCCTGGAAAATGTGGTTGTTCAGTTAAAAAAAAAAAAAAAAAAAAAGAGGAAGAAAAGAATTCTGGCACATGAGAAAGTTAGGTGTTGCTCCTGGAACTCTGAGAAACAATTATGTGGGGAGATGTTACAGAGTGTTCATTAGCACCCTGAAGCTTGGAGCGATTTGTGGAAACACAGAAGCAGAGTGGCTTTCCTGTTCCAAGGCGGCCAATGGCCCCGGGTGCCCAGCTGTTACTGAGCCCTACCTCCTGCAGCAGCAGTCCCTTCCCAGCTCCTTGGCACGGTCACCAACTTCAGATGATTCAGGTTTCACCATGACTACGCCACACAAGCAGAGAACTTCCAGAAACTGTTGGAAAACAGGCACATTCAGTTCCTCGCAATTTAACGTTTCTTAATTCATGGGGGAAAGTTTTTAGACGGTGACATTTTAATACCAGGCAAAATGCAGAAGAAGAGGTCAGCGAAGTGTAGCCTCCTCACAGAGCTAGGTGCTAAATAAGGCAGAAACTAGCACCTAGACAAGCTGTGGTTTTGAAGTCCACAAACTTGCCTTCTTCTCTGTCCTGTTCCACCCTTTTTCACCCCTGGCAACAGCTTGCAGAGGCTCAGTGTCCTCAGGTCTCCTACACGCTCCTGTCTTTAGTGGCGGGCTTCCTGTGCAGGCAGGGCTTGGTAGAAATAAAAAGGGTCGGAGTGGATCCTTGGGTACAGGTCCAGTCCCTGACGCAGCGGTTATTGCCTGTCTTTTCTCCTGACCTGTGTTGCTCTGGGGTCAATTAGGGTCTGTGTCAGAATCTAAATCAGTGCTTCTCAAACTCTGGCATGTATGAGAATCACAGCTAAAGGGAGTTGCTGATTCAGCAGGTCTGGGACAGGGACTGAAATTCTGCTTTATTTCCAAACCTACTACCGGCCACAGAGGGTCTAAGGTAGAGGCAATTTGGGAGCACTCTAATGAGAAAAAAGAAGTTGGGAATTTAGAGAAAATGCTCTTCAAGTTTCACATACAGTGGATTAATAAATCTAGATTTATTCTAGAGGCAGGCAAATGTAAAAAGGACTCCAAAAGATTGGTTGTTAATGTTGTATTCCAAGAAGTCTTCTAGAAAGGGTTAGAACCACCTAGTTGTTTTATAAAATTAAATCTGTGCAGGTTTTAAATCGATGCAACCTCCCTGTTTATGCATTCCTTCCCGCAATAGGTAAGAAAAGCTTAATCATGCAGAAATTTAGCCATGTGGATTTGCACAGAGATAAAGCACAAAGTAGCTGCTCAATAAAACTAGTTAAAAGAATTAATGAAAATCGGAGTTCCCTTCGCGGCACAGCAGAAACAAATCCGACTAGGAACCATGAGGTTGCGGGTTCCATCCCTGGCCTCGTTCAGTGGGTCAAGGGTCTGGAGTTGCCATGAGCTGTGGTGTTGATCACAGACGCAGCTCAAATCTGGCGTGGCTGTGGCTGTGGCGAAGGCCGGCGGCTACAGCTCCTGTTAGACCCCTAGCCTGGGAACCTCCGTATGCCACAGGTGCGGCCCTAAAAGGCACAAAAAAAAAAATTAATGAAAAATGCTTTTCTCAGACTTTTTTTAATTAAGAAAAAAGTTATCTGAGAATAACAGTAAGAGATGAGCTTATTAAATCATGGCATACCTGTGCAACAGCATACTGTAAAGTTCTTAAAAACTATGTTCTTGAATTATCTAGAGAGATATTCCTGACATGCTGTTGAGTTGAGTATTTTATAAAAACAATTTTTTTTAATTTTTTATTGAAGTAGAGTTGATGTATTAGACCAAGCTCTTGTGCCTAATGCACAGTGAAGCCAAACAAACCAAAACGTCAGCGTTTGGAGCAGAGAAAGTTTTATCGCATGGCCATGCAAGAACACAGGGGGCTCACACCCCCAAAATATCCCAGACTTTGAACTTCGGAACCAAAATTGCAAAGCATTTTTAAAGGCCAAATGAGGGAGGGGCGTGGTTGGTTGCAAACTTTTGTTTTTTAATTCCTCGGTGAATTGTATTATCTTTATAGTTGAACAATGATTATCACAACCAAATTTTATAGTATTTCCATCCCAAACTCCCAGTGCATCCCCCCCCCAACCTGTCTCATTGGGAAACCATAAGTAACCATAAGTTTTTCAAAGTCTGTGAGTCTACAGTATCTGTTCTGCAAACAAGTTCATTAGTTCGTTGTGTCCTTTTTTTAGATTCCACACGTAAGTGAGAGCATATGACGTTGGTGTCTCACTGTCTGACTCACTTCACTTAGCATGATCACGTCTAGGTCCATCCACAGCCACAGCAACACAGGATCCGAGCCCCATCTGCAACCTACAACACAGCTCACAGCAACTCCAGATCCTTAACCCACTGAGCAAGGCCAGGGATCAGACCCACAACCTTATGGTTTCTAGTCGGATTCGTTTCTGCTGTGCCACAAGGGGAACTCCTGTTGCAAACTTCTTGATTCAGGAATCCTTTGTGCTTGTAGCTGCCCACAGAGGTCAGGTCATGCTGTACCTATAAACCTCCGACAAAAACCTGTTATACTTTAGAGGGGAGCTAAAGCAGAGGATATGGGGGAAGGGCCTGCCCAGAAAAGGCCCTAAAGGGTCCTGGTCTGTTATGGTTGAACAATGTCATGCCAATTTCTGCTGTACAGCAAAGTGACTCCGCTATACATATATGTACATTCGTTTTTATCTAATATTATTTTCCATCATTGTCTATCTCAGAAGGCTGGATATAGTTCTCTGTGCTATACAATAGGATCTTATTGTTTATCCGTTCTAAATGTAATAGTTTGTATCTACTAGTCATAGTTTGTATCTACTAATCCAAACAGCCCTGGTCCATCCCACTCCCTCCCCCATCCCCTTTGGCAACCCCAAGTCTGTTCTCTACGTCTGTAAATCTGCTTACAGATAGGGTCACTTATGCCATATTTTAGATTCTACATGTAAGTGATATCACGTGGTATTTGTCTTTCTCTTTCGGACTTACTTCACTTAGTATGGTCATTTCTAGTTGCATCCGTGTTGCTTTGAATGGAATTATTTCATTCTTTTTTTATGGCTGAGAAGATTGTATATATGTACCACATCTGTTTGTTTATTTCTATGGCCACACACACAACATGGAAGTTCTCTGTATAGGGATCAAATCAGAAGTGCAGCTGCCAGCCTACGCCGCAGCCATAGCCGTGTTAGGTCCAAGCCACGTCTGTGACCTACACCACAGCTCATTCAATGCCGGGTCCTTAACCCACTGAGGGAGGCCAGGGATTGGACCCGCAACCTCATGGATACCAGTGAGGTTCTTAACCTAGTAAGCAGTGATGGGAACACCTGTACCACATCTCCTTAATCCATTCATCTGCTTATGGACATTTACATTGCTTCCATGTCTTGGCTGTTGTAAATATGCTGCAGTGAACATAGAGGTGCATGTACTTTTTTTTTTTGTCTTTTTGCTTTATCTAGGGCCGCACCTGCGGCATATGGAGGTTCCCAGGCTAGGGGTCTAACAGGAGCTGCAGCTGCCGGCCTTCGCCACAGCCACAGCAACGCGGGATCTGAGCCGCGTCTGCACCCTACACCACAGCTCACGGCAACGCCGGATCCTCAACCCACTGAGCAAGGCCAGGGATCGAACCCGCAACCTCATGGTTCCTAGTCGGATTTGTTAACCACTGAGCCACGATGGGAACTCCGCATGTATCTTTTTGAATTATAGCTTTGTCTGGATATATGCCCAGGAGTGGGATGGCCAAATTACATGTTAATTCTATTTTTAATTTCCTGAGAAAACTCGCTACTGTTTTCCATAGTGGTTGCAACAGCTTCCATTCCCACCAACAGTGTAGGAGGGTTCCCTTTTCTCCACACCCTCTCCAGCATTTGTTATGTGTAGACTTGTTAATAGTGGCCATTCTGACCAGTGTAGTTTTGATTTGCGTTTCTCTATAATTAGTGATGTTGAACATCTTTTCATGTGCCTACTGGCCATCAGTATGGTCTTCTTTGGATAAATGTCTATTTAGGTCTTCTGCCCATTTTTTGACTTGGGTTGTTTGTTTTTTGCTGTTGAGTTGTATGAGTTGTCTGTATATTTTGGAGAATAAGCCCTTGTTGGTTTCATTATTTGCAACTGTTTTCCCCCAATCTGTAGGTTTTCTTTTTTTGGTTTCCTCCATTGTGCAAAAGTTTTTAAATTTCATTATGTCCGGTCAGTTTATTTTGGGTTTTATCTCTATTGCCTTGGGAGACTGACCTAAGAAAACGTTTGTACAGTTGATGTCAGAGAATGTTTTACCTATGTTCTCCTCTAGGTGTTTTATGATGTATTTTAAGTCTTATGTTTAAGTCTTTAAGCCGTTTTGAGTTTATTTTTGTGCAGGGTGTGAGGGTGTGCTCTAGTTTCATTGATGTACATGCAGCTGTCCAGTTTTCCTAGCACCACTTACTGAAAAGACTGTCTTTTTCCCATTTTATATTCTCGCCTCATTTGTAGAAAATTAATTGACCATAGGTATCTGGGTTTATTTCTGGGTTCTCTGTTCTGTTCCATTGGTCTGTATGTCTGTTTTTGTACGAGTACCACACTTTTTTGATTATTGTACCTTTGTAATATTGTCTGAAGTCTAGGAGAGTTATGCCTCCTGCTTGGCTTTTGTTCCTCAGGATTACTCTGGCAATTGGGGTCTTTTATGGTTCCATATAAATTTTTGGATTGTTTTTTGTAGTTTTGTGAAAAAAGTCCTGGGTAATATGATAAGGATTGCATTGAATCTCTAGATTGCTTTGGATAGTATGGCCATTTAAATGATATTAATTCTTCCATTTCTTTGAATTCTCTTTAATTTCCTTGATTAATGTTTTATAGTTCTCAGTCTACAAGTCTTTCATCTCCTTGATCAGGTTTATTCCTAGGTATTTTATTTTATTTTTGATGCAATTTTAAAAGGTATTTTTGTTTACATTTCCTTTCAGATAGTTCATTGGTAGTATAGAGAAACCCAACTGATTTGTGAATGTTAATCTTGTATCTTGCTACTTTGCTGAATTCGTTGATCAGAAGTAGTAGGTTTTGTTTGGAGGCCTTAAGGTTTTCTATATATAGTATCATGGCATCTGCATATAGTGACAATTTTACCTCTTCCTTTCCAATTTGGATGCCTTTCATTTCTTTTGTTTATCTGATTGCTGTGATTAGTACTTCCAATACTAGGTTGAATAAAAGTGGTGAGAGTAGCATCCTTGTCTTGTTCCAGATTTTATTAGGAAGTCTTTCAGCTTTTCTCCATTGAGTATTATATTGGCTATAGGTTTATCATAAATGGCTTTTATTATGTTCAGATATGGTTTCCTTTGTTAAGAGTTTTTATCATGAATGGATGTTGGATTTTGCCACATGCCTTTTCTGCATCTTTTGAGATGATCATGTGGTTTTTGAATTTTCTTTTGTTACTGTGGTGAATGACATTAATTTGCATGTGTTGAGCTATCCTTGAACTTGGGATGAATCCCACTTGGTCATGCTGTATATAAAACAGAATTTAAATGTGACTCCATTTTTATAAAAATAAAAAAA
>PVHT020000081.1:2290674-2305259 GCA_004024745.2 Catagonus wagneri
CTGACACATGGATCTGAGAAGATGTTGCTATCATTTCTGTCAGAGAGTGTTTGGCCTATGTTTTCCTCTAAGAGTTTTATAGTATCTGGTATTACATCTAGATCTTTAATCCATTTTGAGTTTATTTTTGTGTATGGTGTTAGGAAGTGTTCTAGTTTCATTTTTTTACATGTAGCTGTCCAGTTTTCCCAGCACCACTATTGAAGAGGCTGTCTTTTGTCCAATGTATATTCTTGGCTCCTTTATCATAGATTAGTTGACTATAGATGCATGGAAAAATAGACTTTAAAATGAAGAATATTTTAAGAGACAAGGAAGGGCACTACATAAAGATCAAAGGATCAATCCAAGAAGAAGATATAATATTTTTTAATATCTATGCACCCAAGATGGAATCACCACAATATGTAAAGCAACTGCTAACAACCTTAAGAGGAGAAATCAACAATAACACAATCATAGTGGGGGACTTTAACATCCCTCTTACAGTGATGGATAGATCATCCAGACAGAAAATCAGTAAGGAAATACAGGCCCTGAATGAAGCATTAGACCAGATGTACTTAATAGATATTTATAGGACTGTCCATCCAAAAGCAACAGAATATGCATTCTTCTCAAGTGCACACAGAACATTCTCTAAGATTGATCACATCCTGGGCTACAAATCAAGCCTCAGTAACTTTAAGAAAATTTAAATCATATCAAGCATCTTTTCTGACCACAATGCTATACGACTGGAAATCAACAACAACAACAACAACAAAGGCAAAAAACACAAACACGTGGAGACTAAACAACATGCTACTAAACAACCAATGGATCAATGAAGAAATCAAAGAGGAAATTAAAAAATCCCTAGAAGCAAATGAAAACAAAGATACGACACTCCAAAACCTCTGTAATGCAGCAAAAGCAGTTCTAAGAGGAAAGTTTATAGCAATTCAAGCCTATCTCATGAAACAAGAAGAAGCTCAAATAAGCAAACTAACTTTACATGTAAAGCAGCTAGAGACAGAAGAACAGACAAGACCTAAAGTTAGTAGAAGAAAAGAAATCATAAAGATCAGAGCAGAAATCAATGAAATAGAAACAAAGAAAACCATAGAAAAGACCAATGAAACTAAACTAAAAGCTGGTTCTTTGAAAAGATCAACAAAATTGATAAACCCTTAGTCAGAATTATCAAGAAAAAAAGAGGATTCAAATCAATAAAATTAGAAATGAAAAAGGAGAAGTAACAACGGACATCATAGAAATAAAAGGATCTTAAGAGACTACCGTATGCAACTATACGCCCATAAAATGGAAAACCTTGAAGAAATGGACAAATTCTCAGTACAATCTCTATCAAATTACCAAGGGCATTTTTCTCAGAACTAGAACAAAATATTTTAAAGTTTTTTTGGAAGTACAAAAGACCCAGAATAGCCAAAGACATCCTGAAAAAGAAAAATGGAGCTGCAGGAATCAGGCTCCCTGATTTCAGCCTATACTACAAAGCTACAGTCATCAAAACCACATGGTATTGGCACAAGGACAGAAATATAGATCAATGGAACAGGAGAGAAAGTCCAGAATTAAACCCATGCACCTACAGTCAACTCACCTATGACAAAGGAGGCAAGAATATACAATGGAGAAAGGACAGCCTGTTCAATAAGTGGTACTGGGAAAACTGGACAACCACATGTAAAAGAATGAAATTAGAACACTTCCTAACACCCTACACAAAAATAAATTCAAAATGGATTAAAGACCTAGATATATGACCAGATACTATAAAACTCTTAGAGGAAAATATAGACCAAACACTCTCCAGTACAAATGACAGCAACGTCTCAGATCCATCTCCTAGAGTAATGATAATAAAAACAAAAATAAACAAATGGGACTTAATTAAATTTAAAAGCTTCTGCACAGCAAAGGAAACCCTAAACAAAATAAAAAGACAACACACAGAATGGGAGAAAATATTTGCAAATGAATCAGCTGACAAGGTATTAACCTCCAAAATTTATGTGCACCTTCTACAGCTCAATATCAAAAAAACAAACAACCCTATCATAAAACGGGCAGAAGATCTAAACAGACAATTCTCCAAAGAAGACATACAGATGGCCAAAAAACACATGAAAAGATGTTCAATGTCACTTATTATTAGAGAAATGCAAATCAAAACCACTACGAGGTACCACCTTACACTGGCCAGAATGGCCATCATCAGTCTACAAACAATAAGTGCTGGAGAGGGTGTGGAGAAAAAGGTACCCTATTACACTGTTGGTGGGAATGCAAATTGGTGCAACCGCTGTGGAAAACAGTATGGAGATTCCTTAGAAAACTAAAAATAAAATTACCATATGATCCAGTAACCCCACTCCTGGGCATCTATCCAGAGAAAACCATGACTAGAAAAGACACATGTACTCCAATGTTCACTGCAGCACTCTATACAATAGCCAAGTCATGGAAACTACCTAAATGCCCATTGATAGAGGAGTGGATGAAAAAGAGCGGTGCATATACACAATGGAATATTACTCAGCCATTAAAAGGAATGAAATAACTGCATTTATAGCAACGTGGATAGACCTAGAAATTATCATGCTAAGTGAAGTCAGTCAGACAGACAATGAGACACCAACATCAAATGCTACCACTTACACGTAGAATCTAAAAAAAGGACACCATGAACTTCTTTGCAGAACAGGTACTGACTCACAGACTTTGAAAAACGTATGGTTTCCAAATGAGACAAGATGGGGGGTGGGGGGTTACACTGAGGGTTTGGAATGGAAATGCTGTAAAATTTGGTCGTGATGATTTTTGTACACCTATATAAATGTCATAAATTCATTAATTTAACAAAGAAAAAAGAATTTTAAAAAGATATAACTAAATGACAGAAGTCTGTATCTAGTATACTTGGAATGTAAACTGGAGAATAATCAATGTTCAAAAATAAAAGTGAAAAAACAAAACAGAATCGCGAATCCACCTGTACCCCGGTGTTCCCCAGTTTTACTCTCTGCCGGGACCTGCCTCTAGATCCAGGACTCAGCTCTGACATCTCCTCTCTCCCATGGCTTGATCTGCTCTGCCGTGCAGTCCCAGCTCAGAGCTCACCCAGAGCCCACCTTCATCCATTCCCATGTGATCATTTTGGCTTTGCTCCCCGCCCAGGCTCAGCTCACCCCGGAGCCACACAGTCAGTTGCTCTTCTCAGCTCCTGGCTTTTTCAGGCACCAGATACACACTTGGTCACAGCCCCTCCCACGACGACCACCAAATTAGTCTTCTGGGCGAGCTCTCCCAGGAAGATGGTGTTTTCATTTCAGGTGGGTGAAGAAATCAGCTACTAATAAGGGCTTCATTCCAGATGTTTCTTTCAACCAATGAAATGATTTCTTTCGGCATACTGCCCTTTTTTTCTTTTAATTTTTTTCCCTTTTTTATAAATAACCATCCAGGCACAACCCTTGGGTCAGAGACCATCAGGCACGTTGTCAGGAAGCCCTGGGCTTCTGCCTGGAAGACCACCCACCAAGAGAGAGAAAAACTTAACTCAGGATCCTGCACGGTCCCCCCGCCCCCAGAGTCAAAGAGAGTAGAGGAAGCTCACTGAAGATGTCAGAGAAAGGGTGGGTTCTCCATTGCCAGGACTGAAAAGTGATCAGGGGTTCTCTTCAGAAGTCAGAAGTGGACCCCCATGGAGTTCCCACTGTGGCGCAGTGGGTTAAGAATTAGAATGCAGAGGCGCGGGTCCAAGCTGTGGCTCGGATTCCATGCCTGGCCCGGAAGCTTCTATATGCTATGGGTGCGGCGAGGGGAAAAAAAAAAGGGGGGGGGGTGGAGATCCCTGCATTTCCCTCCTTGCAGATGCGGCAGCAAAGAGAAGTAGAGCCACCGGGCTCCAGCACAGGCCACCCTCTTCAGCCATGGACTCGGAAGGGCCAGGACAAAAGCAGAGGGAAGGCACTGCACTCCAGTGGCCCCCTCTGCTCTATCGTGCAGAGAGGCCACCAGCAGACCTTGGCAGTCCCGTCCAGGGGTGTGCCAACGAGACTGAGGAAAGCCTGACAGAGAGGGCTCTGTGCTGGGCTTTTGTTCCTTCTCTCTCTCTCTCTTTTTGTTTTTTTTGGTTTCATTTTGGCCACACCCACAACACGTGTAAGTTCCTGGGCCAGGGATCGAACCCACATCACAGCTGTAAGCAGAGCCACTGCAGTGACGACAGATCCTTAACCCGCTGCGCCACCAGGGAACTCCCTCTCTTTTAACTTAAAGTGCAGGTGTTCATACAACAGGTGAGGTGACCTTTGGTCCCCTCCTCCAGTCCTCTTCCTGTCCTCACTAAGTATTTGACCTTGTCTGTCCAGGACAAGCAACATTGTAACTTGGAAAGCATCCTTCCATTCAATAGTCTTACAAGTGAGGTGGAGTGAATTTTCACACACTAATTACCTTTCTTTTTCTCTCACTTTTTTTTTTTTGGTATATAAGAAATTTTCCTTAATCTTTTTCTCAGAAGAAGGGTATTTGGTACAATTAGGTGAATATTGGCATTATACTTTCATCTTCGGTTAACTGCCACATGAAATTCTTTGTTCAATTAATATTAGATCATCTTTTTCTTACAGATTTATGGGTGCGCTATATGTTCTGGATGCTGAAATTTTTTTTTAATGTTACCTTAATATACAGACTACAAGTATCTTTCTCTGTCTCTCCTTGTATTTTAGTCTTTTGTACTACAGAAGACTTTTTTTTTTTAGGGCTACATCTGCAGCACTCGGAAGTTCCCAGGTAGAGGTCAAATTGGAGATGCAGCTGCCGGCCTTCATCACAGCCATAGCAATGCCAGATTCGAGCCTCGTTTGCGACCTACACCACAGCTCACAGCAATGTCGGATCCTTAACCCACTGAGCAGGTCCAGGGATCAAACCCGTGTCCTCATGGATACTAGTCGGGTTTGTTTCTGCTGAGCCACGACAGGAACTTCCAGTACAGAAACTTTTAATTATAATACGGGCAAATATATCAGACTTTTACATACGGGTTGTGCTTTTTGTCTTCTCTTAAAAAATAATCTCTTCCTAATTGACTTGTGATGGTTTTTGTACACCTATAATTGAAATAAAACTCATTAAATAATGTAAAAATAAATAAATAAATATTCTAAAAATAATAATCATCTCTTTCTATGGCAATCGTAAAGATAATCTCCTATATTTTCTTTGAGTACTCAAAGTTTTGTTTTTCATATTTAGGTTTTAATTCATCTAAAATTTTTTAGGTACAGTGTGAAGAAGGTATTTAATTTTAATGTTCATATGAATCCACTGTCCCAACACATATAATAAATAATAAATCTTTCTTCCATTGATTTTTATTGCCGTTTGTAGCAAAACCTTCTAATGCGTCAACATCCTTTCTGCTCTTCCTTCTGCAGTGACAGGTTTTTAGCTGGAAACGTGGGCATCCAGAATTAATTATGTCATTGCTTACTTGCAGCCGGGTCTGGCCCTGTTTCGGCCAATGAGTTGTTACTGGAGGCAATGTGTGCAAACTTCAGGAAACATTCCCAAAAGGAGGAGGCGTGCTTTTCTCCCTTCCTTATCCTCTTTCCTGTCAATGTAACACAGACATGTCAGCTGGAAAGTCGGAAGCCATCCTGAACCAATTAGTTGAGTTTAGAAAAGTAGGCCATGCATAGTGGCATAAAAAGATAAAAGTCTGGGTCTCTGACTTCCTCTGGACTAAGAGGTGAGAGAGAAATAAACATCTATCTTGTTTAAGCCATCGCTTTTTTTTTTAGGGCAGCACCCGCAGAGCAAATGGAACTTCCCAGGCTAGGGGTATAATCGGAGCTGCACCTGCCAGCCTACACCACAGCCACAGCAACGCGGGATCCGAGCCGCGTCTGCGACCCACACCACAGCTCACGGCAATGCCGGATCCTTAACCCACTAGTGAGGCCAGGGATCGAATTTGCATCCTCATGGATACTAGTCTGATTCATTTCTGCTGAGCCAACCAGGAGCTCCAAGCCACTGCTATTTTGAGTTTTGTTACTCACAGATAGAAATTCTGTGACCATGTAGACCAATTTGACATAAGTGCTTCAGTCTGTTTCTTTTTAAAAATTATTTTATTATAGTTGGTTTGCAGTGTTATGCCAATTTCTGCTGTACAGCAAAGTGACCCAGTTTTACATATACATATGCATTTCATTTCTTATATTATCTTCCATCATGGTCTGTCCCGAGACAGTGGCTACAGTTCCCTGTGCTGTACAGTAGGACCTCACTGCTTATCCATTCTAAACCTAACAGTTTGCATTTACTAACCCAAACACCTGTCCATCCCACTCTCTCCTCCTTCCTCTTTATATCTGTGAGTGTTTCTGTTTCATATATAGGTTCGTTTGTGCCATGTTTTAGATTCCGCATCTAAGTGATATCACATGGTATTTGTCTTTCTCTGCCTGACTTACTTCACTTAGTGTGAGAATCTCTAGTTGCATCCGTCTTGCTGCAAACGGCATTCTTTTGTTCTTTTTTTATGGCTGAGAAATACACCGTTGCATATGTGTAGTGCATCTTCTTAACCCATTCACCTGTGGATGGACATGTAGGTTGCTTGCATGTCTTGGCCATGGTGAATAGGGCTGCTGTAGCGAATACAGGGGTGCGTGTATCTTTTCAAATTAGAAATTTCTCTAGATATATGCACAAGAGTGGGATTGCTGGATCATATGATATTTCTATATTTAGTTTTCTGAGGAACCTCCGTACTGTTTTCCATAGTGGTTGTATTCCATCTATTTCTAAGCTATTATTTCTCTTCTATTGATCTCTTCATCTTTCTTTGGGGCAGATACCATACCTTTATACCGTGTGTTTAATTAAGATAATTTTGTATTGAGTTTTGGTAGCTAATAGGTTAATTGCTTCTCCTAGTTCCTTTTCAGAATTGCTTCTGGCTGTTCTTTGATTATTATTTCTCCATGAGAAATTTAGGATGAGTCTAGTTCCATAGGGAAAATTGTGACGGCATTATTATTTCAATTTTATTTAATTTATGGATTAACTCAGGAAAATCAACACCTTTATGAAATTGAATGTTCCTATACATGAGTATGATTACGTCTATCTATGTTATTATTTCTTTACAATGACATTTTGTACTCTTTCTCCATAAAGGTCTGCATAACCTCTGTCAGATTTATAGTCCTTGGTGTCATTGTAAATGGTATTTTAAAAATTGTATTATCTGGAGTTCCCTTTGTGGCTCAGTGGTTAACAAATCCGACGGAACCATGAGGTTGCGGTTCGATCCCTGCCCTTGCTCAGTGGGTTAACAATCCGGCGTTGCCGTGAGCTGTGGTGTAGGTTGCAGATGCGGCTTGGATCCTGCGTTGCTGTGGCTGTGGTGCAGGCCAGTGGCTACAGCTCCGATTAGACCCCTACCCTGGGAACCTCCACATGCCGCGGGTGCAGCCATAAAGTGACAAAAGGCAAAAAAATAAAAAAATAAAAATTGTATTATCAAATGAGTCCTTGATAGTATAAAAGATACAATTAATCTGCGTATGTTCATCTTGGGTTCACCAATTCTGCTGAACTCATTAGTTCCAAGAGTTTATCTGAACAATCTCTTGACTTTTGCATTTAAAGGTAGCCCTCCATATCTGCAAGTTCTGTACCCACATATTCAACCAACCACAGATTGAAAATATTTGAAAAAAATTTTCCAGAAATTTCCAAAAAGCAAAACATGAATTTGTCATGAACTGGCAAACATTTACATGGCAATTACATTGTATTCACAAATGGTTTGCATAGTGTTTTACATTATATTGGTTATAGAGGTGATTTAACATAAATTAGGGAGAATGTGTGTAGTTTATATGCAAAGACTATGCTATTTTATATAAGAGCATCCCCAGATTTCAATACGGGGGTGGCTGGAACTAATCCTCACTGGACACTGAGTGATGGCTGTAATGAACAGTTCCCATCATGCAACCATAGGGACATGAAAAAGTAGAGTTTGACTGACTCGATGGTGAGGGCATCAGAAGTCTTGAAACAGACAGAAAATAGCACAGGCAAGAAGTCTGGTGCCAGTAATAGAGCCCCGTCAGTAACACAGTGATGGGACTGAGGAGGCAGAGCTGGAATTTGGAACAAGGATACAAGCCAGCACTTTCAGGAGCATATGCCAGCTCGGGACGGAGGTGGGGCCAGGAAACAGAGCTGGGGTGGAGGGTGTGGAGTAATTCAGGCATCGACACAGGAGCTGAACCAGACAACATCACTCCCACGAAGGGTGACGGGAGGTCATTTAATGCAAATGGGTTTGAGCGAAAAGTAGACTTTGTCCAGTCCGAAGAAACATGGGATCAGTTGCTTTGTTTCAGTTGCGACACTAAGCGCTGGTAGGCAGTCCCACTTCAGAGCAGAAGAGAGCACGGTGAGAGAGAAAAGACCTGGATCCCAGCCGGCGGTGGACCACTGGATGCCAGTGTAGACCAAAGCTTTTTGATCGTCATAAACACTGACAAAGTAATTTTGTTGAGTTACAGTGTCTCTGCAGGGACTGTAGGTAATGAACCCTTCTTTTTGCAGATTCCCGTCACCGCTTCTGGTCCTCTGGTGTTTTTAACATTTTCGGTACAGGACTCAAAATTTTAGACTGCGATCCCTTGCGTTCTAGATGTCCATATGAGGGGGCCACAGGTCACGTTATGGTGGTGTGAAATAGCATTGTCGCCAGGAATAGGATGCTTCATCTTTTGTGTTTGAGGGTCTAAGAGCAGAAATGAGGACGGATGCTGACTGGAACGAGAGGTCTGACGCTTGAGTTCATCCAGCTCGCATCCTGAACCGGGGAAAAACCTGTGTGCCCCTCTGCTGCGTGCTGTCCGGTTTCCAGACGCAGCCGTTCTGACTCAGCTTTGCCACCTAGTGGTCTAACAGTGATGTGACCTGTTCCTGGCGTCTCCCCACCATCAGCGTAGCATCACCTCATCTTTTCCTGTTCTTCGGGGGAAATGGTGAGTGGGTCAAACTGGGGAGGAAAGGAAAGTAAATGTCCCAGTTACAATGTGACAGTGGCAAACCAATTACTGATTAAAATTCTTCGGAAAATATAAGAAATGTAATTCTTACGTCTGTTATATAATTAGGAGTGTATCTCTAAGAAGAGAGTGTTTCAATGTCACTTGCTTAAACACCAGTAAAACGGACTGCCAGCGGCCTCAGCTTGATTGGTGAGGAAGTCGTGGAGAATGCCAGGAAGGAGGAGTTCCTGCCGTGGCTCAGTGGTTAACGAATCTAAGAATCATGAGGTTGCAGGTTCGATCCCAGGCCTTGCTCAGTGGGTTAAGGATCCGGCGTTGCCGTGAGCTGTGGTGTAGGTTGCAGACGCGGCTCGGATCCCGCGTGGCTGTGGCTGTGGCAAAGGCCAGCAGCTACAGCTCCTGTTAGACCCCTAGCCTGGGAACCTCCACATGCCACGGGTGCGGCTCTAGAAAAGGCAAAAAGACAAAAAAAAAAAAAAGAAAGAAAGAAAGAAAAGACACGAAGACGAGACCACAAGGGTTTCAGGACATCCACCTGGACTATGAAGTAGCCTTCTAGTCATCACTGTAGGCACCAGCTGCGGACAAAGGAGCTCCAGTTTGCCTCACTAAAAATCGAAGGCACTCAGTGCCAAGTTCAGCCTTGGGACAAATTCTACCCATCTTAAAAATACCTTTCACTTGTACTCCTGGAACACAAGTTCTCCGGGATCTGAAAGTAAGACCAGGTTACTTATTCTTTTTTTTTTTTTTGTCTTTTTGCCTTATCTAGGGCCGCACCCGCGGCATATGGAGGTTCCCAGGCTAGGGGTCTAACAGGAGCTGTAGCCGCCGGCCTTCGCCACAGCCACAGCCACGCGGGATCTGAGCCGCGTCTGCAACCTACACCACAGCTCACGACAACGCCGGATCCTTAACCCACTGAACAAGGCCAGGGATCGAACCCACAACCTCATGGTTCCTAGTTGGATTCGTTAACCACTGAGCCACGATGGGAACTCCAGTTTACTTATTCTAAGTAATTTCCATCATACTGACTCCTCTGCTGTAAGAAGAGCTTGCCCTGGACCAGCCCCACAATTCTCAGTGTAGACCTGAGCGATCCCCCAGATTCAGCTGTCTCCCACAGCAGCACTGGCCACCGCGCACACCCTGGAGTACCGCTGCGCAGCAGTATCCAGCCCAGGCTCTAAACTGGAAGTCCTGTACATGCAAAGTCTCAGGGACCTCTCATGGCCAAGTCACAGCTCCCCGTCTAGTTTATATGCACTCACAAAGCAGCATCAGAATTCCCAGTGCGGTGCAGCAGCTTAAGAATCTGCTGCTGCTGTAGCTGTGGTATAGGCCTGCAGCTGTGGCTCGGATTCAGTCCCTGGCCTAGAAACCTCCATATGCGTGAGTGAGGCCAAAAAGGAAAAAAAAAAAAAAAAAAAAAAAAAGGCAGCAAAGGCAGCGTCAACTCAAAACTCCATGACAGTTCTAACCTCTGATGTGGAATTACGCAGTGCTACCCTCTTCCGTACTGTGGATTCTGTTTGTTTTTACTTTTTGTTTATCTGGGTTTTAGGCCCCCCAAAAAGGTTTTACTTCCTTCTTTTGAAAAGTCTGAGGCATGCGGAGGTTCCCGGGCCAGGGATCAAACCCAGACCGTAGCAGTGACCTGAGCCACAGCTCAGATCCTTACCCCTGAGCCACCAGGGAACTTCAGGTTCTTACTTTTCATTGACTGGAAATCATAGATTAAAATAGGCCTGCTGTAAGATAATGCCCAGTAAAAAAAACAAAAACAAAAACCTGATCTCACCTATTTAAGCTTAAAAGAGAAGAAAAGGTAAATACACGTGAAAGGGACACCTCTCCTCCCCATACTCAAGGGGAAAGGAAAGGCAGCAGATCAGCATTCACAGAACAGCATTCACAGCATTCCAGGGCTCCAGGGATTCTGCCACGTTGTGTATTACTTAAACCTTCAGGAAAAAGCTAGTGAATTGGAAGAGCACAGCACCTTTGTTCAGACCCTACAACCTACCACCTAGACCCACAAGTAAGTTGCTCACCACCTCCAAGCCTTAGGTCCCTGTCTGTCAAGAGGCGGCAACACGGTGAAGGGGGCCCTAAGGAGTAAATGAGATAGAGAACCTGGCACAGAATGAACTGTAGTAGCTCTAAAATTGAAGACAGCTGCTAATCCCATTTTACAGATGATAAAAATATCAATTCTAAATTGTTGGGGGTTTTTTTGGGGGGGGTGTTTGCTCTTTTTTTTACAGCTCCATATAGAAGTTCCTGGGTTAAGGGTCGAATCAGAGCTTCAGCTGCCAGCTTGCATCACAGACACAGCAACTCAGGACCCAAGCTGCATCTGCAACCTACACCTCAGCTTGCTGCAACACAGGATCCTTAACCCACTCAGCAAGGCCGGGTGTCGCATCCTCATGGAAACTCTGCTGGGTTCTTAACCTGCCAGGCCATGACAGAAACGCCCAGTTCTAAACTGTTTTAAACTCACTACGAATTTTTTAAAAGATTTTTGAATACACTATCAAAAATCTACACTAAAAGGAATTCCCAGCGTGGCTCAGTGGTAATGAACCCGACTAGTATCCATGAAGACATTGGTTCAATCCCTGGCCCTGTTTAGTGGGTTAAGGATCTGGCGTTGCTGTGGCTGTGGTGTAGGCTGGCAGCTGCAGCTGCAATTCAACCCCTAGCCTGGGACTTCCCTATGCCGTGGGTACAGCCCTCAAAAAAAGACCAAAAAAAAAAAAAAAACAACTACACTTAGAGCCATATCTGGGAACTGACAGCTGGTTTTCCATTGATTACTATGGAAAACAAAACAAAATGCTAGTGAGTTTCTAAAGTCCACTTTCAAGTGACCCAGGTCATTGTTTTTCACACAAATCAAGTTTACAAGGAACTATTAGAAAGGAATAACTTTCTCCAGCTCATGTCAGAAAAATTGAAAAGTTTCTAAAATTTGAGGAGATAATGGCTGGTGTGATCTTGTTCCATCAAGAGAGCTGAAGCTATCTCTGGCAATTCCATTCATTCCCAAGTTAGGGTCCAATTACAGAAATGAAGAATTTCCTTAGACGACACCGAAGTCCCAAGGAGTTATCTGTGACGTGATTGATACTGCTTTCATAACCTTGCACTTACATGGCCCAGATTATTAAATTGCTAGTTAATTAATTAATGTACATCGACTCTGGTTAGGAGAAAGCAGAATGAAAAGATTCCCTCACGTGCAATGGGGTAAAGAATTTGAGACCCTTTCTGTGCAAGAATGGATCTGAATAGCTGCAGCTTTGCCTAGACTGAAGGACACTTTCCATAGAAATACTAGATATCTCTTTAAAAGTTTGTCAGTCTCGGGAGGTCCCTGTGGCTCAGTGGATTAAAGATCCAGCGTTGTCACTACTGTGGCTCTGGTTACAGCTGAGATGTGGGTTCAATCCCTGACCCAGAAACTTCTTCATCTTCATCCCGTGGCTGTAGCCCCCAAAATTTGTATACACACACACACGCACACACCACATAGGAAATTTAGTGGTAACAACATACATTATATTTTGTGGTTTCTCACTAAGTTAAATCACTTTTAGTTTGTTGCTTCCAAACAAGGAAAATCTGTATTTTTAAAAAAACACAGGAATTTTGCTTCTTAATAACTCAATTTTTAATCTGTCATGTGCTTCAGTCCATATCACCAACAGCACTTGATAATACCTTCTAAAGCACCATTTAAAACACAGGATTTTTTTTAATTTTATTATTTTTATTTTTTCCATGATAGTTGATTTACAGTGTTCTGTCAATTTCTACTGCACAGCAAAGTGACCCAGTCACACATACATTCTTTTTCTCACATTATCCTCTACCATGTTGCATCGCAAGTGACTAAATGTAGTTCCCTGTGTTACACAGCAGGATCTCATTGCTTATCCACTCCAAATGCAATAGTTTGCATCTATTAACCCCAGACTCCCAGTCCATCCCACTCCCTCCTCCTCCCTCTTAGCAACCACAAGTCTGTTCTCCAAGTCCAAAAACACAGGCATTAAAGAGTAGTAAATTAGGAGATCCTCTGTGACTCTATGGCTTAAGGACCCAGCACCGTCACTGAAGCAACTCGGGTTAATGCTATAGCACAGGTTCAGTCCCTGGCCCAGAAATTGCACATGCCATAGACGTGACCAAAAAAAAAAAAAAAAAAGGAGTAATAAACTACATATATATATATATATATATATATATTTTAAACTTCACTTGAAAAAATTTCTCAGAGTTCCGATCACGGCATTGCTGTGAGCTATGGCGTAGGTCACAGATGTGGCTCAGATCTGGTGTTGCTGTGGCTGTGGTGTAGGCTGGCAGCTGTAGCTCCTATTCGACCCCTAGCCTGGGAACCTCCCTATGCTGTGGATGCGGTCCTAAAAAGCACACACACAAAATTGGTCTTGGAGTTCCCACTGTGGTACAACAAGATCAGTGGTATCTCTGCAGTGCCAGGACACAGGTTCAATTCCCAGCCCAGTACAGAGGGTTAAAGGATCAAGTGTTGACATAGCTGCCCTGCAGCTTGTGACTGCAGCTCAGATCTGATCCCTGGCCCCGAAACTCCGTATGCTGCGGGACATCCAAAATGGAAAGAAAAAAAAAATTCTACCTGTCAAGAGAAATTGTTGCTTCAAGGGCCAGGAAAGACCAAGACATCAACTGTAAACCAGAAAGTAAGATGCCCTTACGGCACCCCCTTGAATCTATTATGAATCAGATTACTCACTTGAGTTCTCATTATTCCTGAAGAGAGCTGGAATATGACTTCTCCAAAATATATACTTAGTCTATACTTTTTTTTATTTTTTTAAAACTCAGTGAATTCTGGGAGTTCCCATTGTGGTGTAATGGAAACAAATTGGACTAGTAACCATGAGGTTGCAGGCTCAATCCCTGGTCTTGCACAGTGGGTTAAGGATCCCTCATTGTCATGAGCTATGGTGTAGGTTGCAGATGTGGATTGGATCCTGTGTTGCTGTGGCTGTGGTATAGGCCGGCAGCTGTAGGCTGTAGCTCTGATTTGACCCCAAGCTTGGGAACCTCCATATGCTGCAGATCAGTCCTAAAAAGCAAAACAACAACAACAAAAACCCAATGAATTTTATTATATTTATAGTTTTTTTTATGAAAATTCTTTCCCATACATTCTTTTTTTTTATTAATGGATTTTATTTCAATTATAAGTGTACATAAATCATCACAAGTCAATTTTACAGATTTTGTATCCCAAATCCCAGTGCATCCCCCCACCCCCCAGATTGTCTTATTTGAAAAACCAAGGTTTTCCAAAGTCTGTGAGTCATTGTCTGTTCTGTAAGAAGGTTCATTGTGTCTTTTTAGTTTCCACATGTAAGCGGTAGCATTGGGTGTTGCTGTCTAATTGTCTGACTGGTTTCACTTCGCATGATAATTTCTAAGTCCATCCATGTT
>PVHT020000081.1:2306259-2354197 GCA_004024745.2 Catagonus wagneri
CAGTCCTGTAGCTGAGTCTCTGTGATGCAGTTACTTTCCAGTCTGTGGGGCTTCCCACCCGGGAGGTAGGGGGTTGCTTCTATCGCGTAATCGCCCCTCCTACCTCTTGATGTGGTCTCCGCTGTGTCTTCTGGAGCAGAGTATCTTTTTTGGAAGTTTACAGTCCATTTGGTTGAAGGTTGCTCGGCATTTGGTTGTATTTTTGCTGTTATTTAGGAGAGAAGTTGAGTTCCAGTCCGTCTATTCCACCATCTTAATCCCTCTCCTCCCATACATTCTTTTATTATATTTATAGTTGTACAACCATCATCACAACCCAATTTTGCAACATTTCCATCCCAAACCCACAGCCCATCCCTCTCCCTTCAAATTGTCTCCTTTGGAAACCATAAGTTTTTCAAAGTCTGTGAGTTAGTATCTGTTCTGCAAAGAAGTCCATTTTATCCTTTTTTAGATTTCACATATAAGTGAGAGCATATGATGTTTGTGTCTGTCTAACTTCACTTATCATGATAATTTCTAGGTCCATCCATGTTGTTGCAAATGCCACTATTTCATTCCTTTTTATGGCTAAGTAAAATTTCACTCTGTATATGTAACACATCTTCTTGATCCACTCCTCTGTCCATGGACATTTAGGTTGTTTCCATGTCTTGGCTATTGTATAGAGTGCTGCAATGAATATTGGGGTACATGTATCTTTTCGAGTCATGGTTTTCTCAGGATAGATGCCCAGGAGTGGGATTGCTGGATCATGTGGTAGTTCTATTTTTATTTTTTTGCGGAATCTCCATACTGGTTTCCATAGGGGTTGCACCAATTTAAATTCTCAACACCCTCTCCAGCATTTATGGTTTGTAGACTTTTTGATGATGACCATTCTGGCTGGTGCACGATGGTACCTCATAGTAGTTTTTGTTTGCATTTCTCTAATAATTGGTGAGGTTGAATATCTTTTCATGTGTGTTTTGGCCATCTGTATGTCTTCTTTGGAGAACTGTCAGTCTTCTGCCCATTTTTTTTTGATGCGATTGTTTGCTTTTTTGGTATTGAACTGCAGGAGGTGTTTATATATTTTGGAGATTAATCCTTTGTCAGTCACTTTATTTGCAAATATTTTCTCCCATTTTGTGGGTTGTCTTTTCGTTTTGTTTAGGGTTTCCTCTGATGTGTGCAGAAACTTTTAAGTTTAAATTAGATCACACTTGCTTATTTTTCTTTTTATTGTCATTACTGTATAAGGTGGATCTGAGAATATATTGCTGTGGTTTATGGCAGAGAGTGTTCAGCCTATGTTTTCCTCGAGGAGTTTTATAGTATCTGATCTTATATTTAGCTCTTTAATCCATTTTGAGTTTATTTTCGTGTATGGTGTTAGGAAGTGTTCTAATTTCATTCTTTTAAATGTAGCTGTCCAGTTTTCTCAGCACCAAGTATTGAAAGGGCTGTCTTTACCCCCTTGTATATTCTTGTATCCTTTGTCATAGATTAGTTGACTGTAGGTGCGTGGGTTTAATTCTGGGCTTTCTATCCTGTTCCACTGATCTGTATTTTTATCTTTGTGCCAGTACCATATGGTTTTGATGACTGTAGCTTTGTAACATTGTCTGAAGTCAGGGAGTCTGATTCCTCCAGCTCCATTTTTCTCTCTCAGGATGGTTTTGGCTATTCTGGGTCTTTTGTACTTCCAAAAAACTTTAGAATATTTTGTTCTAGTTCTGTGAAAAATGTCCTTGGTAATTTGATAGGGATTGCATTGAATCTATAGATTGCCTTGTGTAGCATAGCCATTTTGACAATATTGATTCATCCAATCCAAGAGCATGGTATGTCTTTCCATCTGTTTGTGTCATCTTTGATTTCTTTCATTAGCGTCTTATAGTTTTCAGAGTACAGGTCTTTTGTCTTTTTAGGTAGGTTTATTTCTAGGTATTTTATTCTTTTTGATGTGATGGTAAATGGGGTTGTTTCCCCCATATCTCTTTCTGATCTTTCATTGTTAGTATATAGAATGCAGTCAATCTGTGTATTAATTTTGTATCCTGCAACTTTACCAAATTCATTAATGGGCTCTAACAGTTTTCTGGTGCTGTCTTTAGGATTTTCTAGATATAGTATCATGTCATCTGCAAACAGTGATAGTTTTACTTCTTCCTTTCCAATTTGGATTCCTTACATTTCTTTTACTTCTCTGATTTCTATGCCTAGGACTTCCAAAACTATATTGAATATTAGTGATGAGAGTGGACATCCTTGTCTTGTTCCTGATCTTAGCGGGGATTCTTTCAGTTTTTCAACACTGAGAATGATGTTAGCTGTGGGTTTGTCATAGATGGCCTTTATTATGTTGAGGTAGCTTCCATCTATGCCCACTTTCTGGAGGGTTTTATCAGAAATGGGTGTTAGATTTTGTCAAAAGCTTTTCCTGCATCTACTGAGAGTATCATTTGGTTTTTACTCTTCGGTTTATGAATGTGGTGTGTCAGGAGTTCCCTTCGTGGCTCAGTGGTTAACAAATCCGACTAAGAACCATGAGGTTGCAGGTTCGATCCCTGGCCTTGCTCAGTGGGTTAAGGATCCGGCGTTGCCATGAGCTGTGGTGAAGGTTGCAGACGTGGCTCGGATCCCGCGTTGTGGCGTTGTGGTTGTGGCAAAGGCCGGTGGCTACAGCTCCTGTTAGACGCCTAGCCTGGGAACCTCCATATGCCACGGGTGCAGCTCTATATAAAGGCAAAAAGACAAAAAAAATGTGGTGTGTCACACTGATTGATTTTCAGATATTGAAAAATTCTTGAATCCCTGAGATAAATCCCACTTAATCATGGTGTACAATCCACTTAGTGTGAATTTGGTTTGCTACTATTTTGTTGAGGATTTTTGCATCTATATTCATCAGTGATATTGGCTTGTAATATTCTTTTCTTTTTTTCAGTATCTTTGTCTGACTTTGGTATCAAGGTGATGGTGGCCTCATAGAATGAGTTTGGGAGTATTTCTTCCTCTGCAATTTTTTTGGAATAGTTTTAGAAGGATAGGTGTTAACTCTTCTCTAAACTT
The DNA here is from genome assembly GCA_004024745.2 of Catagonus wagneri. Lineage (NCBI taxonomy): Eukaryota > Metazoa > Chordata > Mammalia > Artiodactyla > Tayassuidae > Catagonus > Catagonus wagneri. The sequence goes on from PVHT020000081.1 coordinate 2,309,317, forward strand.
TTGATAGAATTTGCCTGTGAAGCCATCTGGTCCTGGACTTTTGTTTGTTGGAAGTTTTTTAATCACAGTTTCAACTTCAGTACTTGTGATTGATCCATTCATCTTTTGCATTTTATCTTGCTTTAGTCTTGGAAGATTGTACTTTTCTAAGAACTTGTCCATTTCTTCTAGGTTGCCTGCTTTATTGGCATATAGTTGCTTGTAGTGATCTCTTACGATCCTTTGTGTTTCTGTGATGTCTGTTATAACTTCTTTTTCGTTTCTAATTTTACTGATCTGAGTCCTCCGTCTTTTTTGCCTGATGAGTCCAGCTAAAGGTTTATCAATTTTGTTGATTTTTTCAAAGAACGAGCTTTTAGTTTCATTGATTTTGTCTACATTTTTCTTTGTTTCCATTTCATTTATGTCTGCTCTGATCTTTCTGACTTCTTTCCTTCTGCTAACTTTGAGTTTTGTCTGTTCTTTCTCTAGTTGCTTTAGGTGTAAAGTTGGGTTGTTTATGTGAGCTTTTTCTTGTTTCCTGAGATAGGCTTGTATTGCTATAAACTTCCCTCTTAGAACTGGTTTTGCTGCATCCCATAGGTTTTGGGTTGTTGTATCACTGTTATCATTTGCCTCTAGGAATTTTTAAATTTCCTCTTTGATTTATTCAGTGATCCATTAGTTGTTTCATTGCATGTTGTTTAGTCTCCATGTGTTTCTGTTTTCTGCTGGGTTTTTTCTTGGTGATTTCCAGTCACGGCGTTGTGGTTGGAAAAGATGCTTGATATGATTTCCATTTTCTTAAATTTACTGAGGTTCAATTTGTGGGCCAGGATGTGATCTATCCTAGAGAATGTTCCATGTGCACTTGAGAAGAATGTGTATTCTGCTGCTTTTGAATGGAATGTTCTATAAATATCTATTAAGTCCATCTGGTCTAATGTATCATCTAAGGCCTGTGTTTCCTTGTTGATTCTCTGTCTGCATGTTCTATCCATTGCTGTAAGTGGAGTGTTAACATCCCCACTAATATTATATTATTGTCAATTTCTCCTTTTCAGGTTATTAGCAGTTGTCATATATTGAGATGATCTTATGTTGGGTGCCTATATATTTACAATTGTTATATCTTCTTCTTGGAGTGATCCTTTGATCATTATTCATTGTCCTTTTTTGGGGGGGCATACTTTAGGCATATGGAGTTTCCCAGGCTAGGGGTCAAATTGGAGCTGTAGCCACTGGCCCATGCCACAGCCACAGCAACGTCAGATCTGAGATGTGTCTGCAACCTACACCACGGTTCAAGGCAATGCTGGATCCTTAACCCACTGAGCGAGGCCAGGTATCAAACCCTCAACCTCATGGTTACTAGTTGGATTTGTTCCTGCTGCATGAAAATGGGAACTCCTACTTAATGTCCTTTGTCTCCTATAATATTCTTTATTTCAAGGTCTATTTTGCCTGATATGGATATTGCTCCTCCAGCTTTCTTTTGATTTCCGTTTGCATGGAATGTTGTCTTCCATCCTCTCACTTTCAATTTGTATATGTCCCTAGAACTAAAGTGGGTCTCTTGAAGACAGCACATATATGGGTCTTGTTTTTGTATCCATTCAGCCAGCCCATGTCTTTTGGTTGGGGCATTTAGTCCATTTACATGTAAGGTAATTATTGATATATATGTTCTTATTGCCATTTTATTCGTTGTTTTGGATTTGTTTTTGTTTGTCTTTTTTTCTTCCCTTCTTCTCTTATGGTTTGATGACTATTTGTAATATTGTGCTTGGACTGCTTATTCCTTTTTTTTTTGTCTTTTTGCCTTTTCTAGGGCCTCACTCGCGGCATATGGAGGTTCCCAGTCTAGGGGTCTAATCGGAGCTGTAGCCACCAGCCTACACCACAGCCTCAGCAATGCAAGCTCCGAGGCATGTCTGTAACCTACACCACAGCTCACAGCAATGCTGGACCGTTAACCCACTGAGCAAGGCCAGGGGTCAGACCCGCAACCTCATGGTCTTAGTCGGATTCATTAACCACTGCGCCATGATGGGAACACTCCTGGACTGCTTTTTCTTATTTGTGTGTGTATCTATTGTAGATTTTTGGTTTGAAGTTGCCACACACAAACACACAAAATATTGTTTTAAGTTGTCGGTCTTTTACTTGCAAGTACATCTCCAGCGTCCTGCATCTGCACCCTCCTCTTCTCACGATTTCTGCTTTTGGTAGCTTATTTGTGTGTGGATGATTTCCTACCTTTATTATTTGTATGCCTTTACTGGAGAGCCATGTCATTTGCAATTTGTTTCTAGTTGTGGCCTTTTCTTTTCCACCTAGAGAAGTTCCTTTAGTATTTGTAAAGCTAGTCTAGTGGGGCCGAATTCTCTTAGCTTTTGCTTGTCTATAAAGCTTTTGATTTCTCCTTCAATAAAGCATTTTTAGAAAATTATATACTTTTTTATTTTTATGGCCATACCTGTGATGTATGGAAGTTCCTGGGCTAGGGAGCGAATGGAGCTGCAGCTCCAGGCCTAGGCAACAGCCATACCAGATCCAAGCAGCATCTGTGATCTACACCACAGCTTGCAGCAATGCCAGATCCTTAACCCATTGAACGAGGCCAGGGTTTGAACCCACATCCTCACAGAAACTATGTCGGGTTCTTAACCTGCTGAGCCACAACAGGAACTCCAAAAATTATATTTTCAAAAATTTTTTAATGTGCACCAAAAGTCCTAAAAAACAGACACCATTGAATAGAATTGAAAAGCTTTAAGTCTGCATTCACCACAGTTCTTTTAATCCTATTGGCTAATATAAAATCAGACAAATTATATGAAAGTAAGACTGTCATATAAAATGTGTGAGGGATTCCTATAACACCAGATACTATAAAACTCCTAGAGGAAAACATAGGAAGAACACTCTTTGACACAAATCATAGCAGTATTTTTTTGGATCCATCTCCTAGAGTAATGGAAATAAAAACAAAAATAAACAAATCATATCTAATTACATGTAAGCTTTTGCACAGCAAAGAAAACCACAAACAAAATGAAAAAACAACATATGGAATGGAAGAAAATATTTTCAAATGATGTGACCACGACATTAATTTCCAAAACATACAAACAGTCATACAGCGCAATATCAAAAAAGCAAACAACAACCCAATAAAAAAACTGGCAGGAGATTTACGTAGACATTTCTCCACAGACTCAGAGACACAAAGAACAGACTTGTGGTTTGAAATGGGGAGAGGGGAGGGAGTGGGATGGATGGGGATTTGGGCGTTGGTAGATGAAAACTATTACATTTAGAATGGATAAGCAGTAAGGTCCTACCGTACAGCACAGGGAACAAAATCCAATCTCTTGGGACAGAACATAATGGGAGATATATGAGAAAACAAATGTATATATATGTATGACTGGGTCATGATGCTGTACAGCAGGAATTTGGACAACATTGCAAATCAACTATACTTTAATTTTAAAAATGTGGATGCAAAAAAATTTTTAAATAGGCATTTCTCCAAAGAAGACATATAGACAACCAAAAGGCCCATGAAAAAATGCTCAACATCACTAATTAGAGAAATGCAAATCAAAACTACAATAAGGTACCACCTCATGCTGGTCAGAGCCATCATTAAAAAGTCTACAAATAGCAAATGCTGGAGAGGGTGTGGAGAAAAGGGAACCCTCCTGCACTGTTCGTGGGAATGTAAACTGGTACAACCACTATGGAGAACACTATGGGGGTTCATTTAAACACTAAAAATAAAGTTACCATATGACCCAGTGACCCCAATCCTGGGCATATACCCAAAGAAAACTATAACTCAAAAAGATGCATGCACCCAAAGTTCACGACAGCACTATTCACAATAGTCAAGACATGGAAGCAGCCTAAATGCTCATCCACAGAGGAATGGATAAAGATGTGATATGTATGTATATGTATATTATATACATATAATATATATCATCAGAGTTCCCATCGTGGCTCAGTGGTTAACAAATCCGACTAGGAACCATGAGGTTGCAGGTTCGATCCCTGGCCTTGCTCAGTGGGTTAAGGATCCAGCGTTGCCATGAGCTGTGATGTAGGTTGCAGATGCAGCTTGGATCCCACGTTGCTGTGGCTATGGTGTAAGCTGGCAGCTACAGCTCCTGTTATACCCATAGCCTGGGAACCTCCATATGCCACGGGTGCAGCCCTAGAAAAGACAAATAGACAAAATAATAGTAATAATAATAATATCACATATATATATATATATATATATATATATATATAATACATGTACATATATAATGGAATATTACTAAGCCATAAAAAGAATGAAATGTATGAGGAACTTCAAAAGAACATAAAACTTGTCTAGCTATCCCTTGTAGGCAAAATATTTAAAATATAAAATTGAACTGTCAATATGTAAAATATAGTAGACTCTTAAGGTCTTTCCATTCAATAGGATCTTTTTTGTGTGTTCTCTTTCAAACATGAATTTGACACAAAACTTCTATCAAAAAAGCATGTACATTCAAAGAGATGGAAAGATATTCCATGCTCCTGTGTTGGAAGAATTAACATCATAAAAATGGCCATACTACCTGAGCAATCTATAGATTCAATGCAATCCCTTATCAAATTGCCCATGACATTTTTCACAGAACTATAATAAACAATCCAAAAATTTATAGGGAACCATAAAAGACCAAGAATTGCCAAAGGAACCATAAGGAACAAAAGCGAAGCAGGAGGCATAACTCTCCCAGACTTCGGGCAATATTGCAAAGTTACAGTAATCAAGACATCATGGCACTAGTATCAAAACAAACATACACACCAATGGAACAGAATAGAGAACCTAGAAACAAACCCATACACCTACAGTCAATCAGTCTTTGACAAAGGAGGCAAGAATAGAAAATGGAAAGACTTCTTTCCGAAAGCAAGTGGTGCTGGGAAAACTGGCGAGCTGCATGTAAATCAGTGACACTGGAACACACCCTCACACCATGCATAAAAATAAACTCAAAATGGCTTAAAGACTTAAATATAAGACAGGACACCATCAAACACCTAGAAGAGAACATGGGCAAAACATTCTCTGACATCAACCTTACAAACATTTTCTTAGGTCAGTCTTCCAAGGCAATAGAAACAAAAACAAAAATAAACCAGTGGGACCTAATAAACTGATGAGCTTTGGCACAGCAAAGCAAACCATAAAAAAAGCCCAAAAGACAAACTACAGAATGGGAGAAAATAGTTTCAAATGATGCAACTTAAAAGGGCTTAATCTTTAAATATACAAATCTAAAATATACAAACAATTTATACAACTCAACAGCAAAAAAATCAACAACCCAATTGAAAAATGGGCAAAAGACCTGAATAGACATTTACCCAAAGATGATATATAGGTGGCCAACAAGCACATGAAAAAATGCTCAACATCACTGATTATTAGAGGAATGCAAATCAAAACCACTATGAGGTACCCCCTCACACCAGTCAGAACGGCCATCATTAATAAGTCCACAAATAATGCTGGAGAGGCTGTGGTGAAAAGCATACCCTCCTACACTGTTGGTGGGAATGTAAATTTGTTATAACCACCGTGGAAAACAGTATGGAGGTACCTCAGCAAACTAAATATAGATCTATCATATGACCCAGCAATCCCACTCTTGGGCATATATCCGGACAAAACTTCCGTGAAAAAGATACACGCACCCATATATGTTCACTGCAGCACTATTCACAATAGCCAAGACATGGAAACATGTCCACAACAGACAAATGGATTAAGAAGATGTGGTATATACACACAATGGAATACTACTCAGCCATAAAAAAGAACAAAATAATGCCATTTGCAGCAACATGGATGGAATTAGAGACCCTCATACTGAGTGAGGTAAGTCAGAAAGAGAAAGACAAATACCATATGACTTCACTTATATCTGGAATCTAATATATGGCATGAATGAACCTTTCCACAGAAAAGAGAGTCACAGACTTGAAGAACTTGTGGTTGCCAAGGGGGAGGAGGAGAGAGTGGGATGGACTGGGAGTTTGGGGTTAATAGAGGCAAACTCGCCTTTGGAGTGGATAAGCAATGAGATCCTGCTGAATAGCACAGAAAACTTTATCTAATCACCTGTGATGGAACATGGTGGAGGATAATGTGAGAAAGAGAGTGTATATATGCACGTGTGACTGGGTCACTTTGCTGTGCAGTAGAAATTGACAGAACACTGTAAATCAACTATAATGGAAAAAATAAGTTATATTTTTTAAAAAATGTGCAAGGGTTCCCATTGCGGCTCAGCAGGCTAAGAGTCTGACTAATATGCATGAGGATGCAAGTTTGATCCCTGGTCTCACATCCATGCAGCAGCATGGATGGACCTAGAGATTATCATACTAAGTTAACAAAAGACAGATGAACTTATTTTCAGAAGAGAAACAGACGAACAGGATTCGAAACCAAAGGGGAAAGATGAGGGTAGGGGTGGCCTGGGGGTTTGGGACTGGCATACGCACAGTGAGGTCTATGGAATGACTGGCTGACAGGGACCTGCTGTACAGCACAGAGATCTCTGCCCAGTGTTCTGTGAGAAAAGAATCTGAAAAAGGATGGATGTGTGTACATGTATAACTGAATCACTTTTTGTACAGCAGAAATTATCATAATATTTTAAATCCAGTATACATCAATAAAACTTTTTAAAATGAAAAAAGTAGCAAACCCTCATATTAAATACGGTTGAATTCATATAAATTTTAGGAATACACCCTTTCAGAAACATAAAGTTTTGCTGTATCAACTGGCAGGTTATCATGATACTGTAAAACTTTCTGTCATGGAAATTCCACTCATCTCAGATTGAAACAAGTAGTTACAAAATAACAACAATTAGTTTCTAAACTAGGATATCCTCCATTAGTCAGAAAATATGAATTTGTATGTGGAGAGAATTCTAACCAAAACAGATTATCAAGACGGGCTGACTCAACAGCACTGTGGTTTCAAATACTAGTTAAAAGAACAGAGTTGAACCTTAATCTTCTAATCTGCTTGAGTCATTCAATTTTGAGTTGCTTTGCATGCACTTTTAGCTTATTTCTGAAGGTCATTCTGTTTCTTTTGCTACTCGTATGATTTTCCCAGCTGATTCACTATCTGTTCCACTGATATGTCACAATATTTGCAAAAACTGATTTATTTTAAATTCCCTGAAGTTGAAATAAATGTATGATATATCTTCTAAATTTTTTAGCGTGTTTAAATTTTACATATCAGTCTTTTCCAGGCTTTTCACAGAGACAAAATTACCTATATCTTTTTAAGTGACTGCTTTTACAGCTTTCCTATAGCAAATAATGAAAGGAAACTGACAAAGAAAATGTCATGTAATTTATAATCAGCAACTAACTTCACATATTACACAACTATCATTGAAAAGACTTCCAAGACAAAGCAAAATTGTACTTAGTTCAAAGGCAAAAGTTCTAAGATGCAAAGGCAACACAGGAGGCACAGAAAATTAAGGGAATTATGAAGAAGTTTCTAGAAAAGGCAATAAATCTGAAGTTAATGGTGACCCTCCACAATCTCAGACAAATCATTTCATTCACTTGTCATGGACTAGTTCCTCTCTTTAAAGTGGTTATAATAATACCCACATGTCTGTGAATATGTTACAATAATAACCCAATTGCTAGGCTGTAAAGCACTGAGGAAATTTAAACTATGCTAAAAAATAACTGAGTGTGTGCTGTCACAGAAACATGACCAAAAAGCTTCACATTTACCTATCTTGCTTTGTTTATGTGCTTGATCACTATCTGAGAATACTGGTCAGTACAGCTGCCTGAAAGAAACAAGACATGGGAAAGGATGTCCAGACTATTAATTTTTCAAATTCCTTTCTAAAAACAGTATTACTCATCATCTGGAATGCAATAATCACATACCACTGGCTCTCTAGAAAACACAAATTAAAAATATGTCCTCTAATTTCCATAGCTGTTAGAGAAATATCTACTTCCTTGGACAGTAATTAAGAAATATTTCCTTTGGAGTTCCCGTTGTGGCTCAGCTGGTTAAGAATCTGACAGGTATCCATGAGGTCGCGGGTTCAATCCCTGGCTTCACTCAATGGGTTAAAGATCCGATGTTGCCATGAGCTGTGGTGTAGGTCACAGATGCTAGCTCACATCTGACATTGCTGTGGCTGTGGTGGCACAGGCCAGCAGCTGCAGCTCTGATCAACCCCTAGCCTGGGAACTTCCATATGCTATGGGAGCAGCCCTTTAAAAAAAGAAAAAGAAAAAAGAAAAGAAAAGGAATATTTCTTTCAAGGTACATTTACTTAAACATAATACAAGGCTCCATAAATATTTCTTAAGCTGTTCTGTCTGCTTAGAGCTGGAATGGAAGATCTGTCAGGCAAGGTTCCTGTTCCCCAGGAATGACTCAGACACTATAAACTGAGGTATATTAGGTAACTGTAACACAATGTGCTATTATAAAGGTATGTACAATACACACGAGAGCACAAAAAAAAAAAGGGAGACTGTCAAGAGATCTTTAAAGAAATGTGACATTTTAGTTTAAGGACAAACACACCGTGCACCAAAAAAACGAACAAGGAAAACATGATATGTGTTCCCGTGTGTAAAGCACAGACGGCAGGTGCTGGAAGGGGTGGAAGATGACTGGAAACTGGGGCCAGTCTGTGAGCGTCTCGTATTCCCCATAGAAGAATCTGCATATTCTAGACAAGCAGTCTCCAAAATGGGGTGAACTTGGAGTTCCTGTCATGGCTCAGCAGTTAACGAAGGCAACTAGTATCCATGAGGACATGGGTTCAATCCCTGGCCTTGCTCAGTGGATTAAGGATCCGGTGTTGCCACAAGCTGTGGTGTAGGTGGCAGATGAGGCTTGGATCTGGCGTTGCTGTGGCTGTGGTACAGGCTGGAGGTGCAGCTCCGATTCTACCCCTAACCTGGGAACCTCCATGTGCTGTGAGTGTGGCCCTAAAAAGACAACAAATAAAATTAAAATAAAATAAAATAAAATAAATGGGAAGCACTCACTCAAGAGTGTATGCAAACTGGTTCAGGGAAAAATCAGAACATCTATTTCCTTATCCTTTTTAATTTTGAGTGTTTGTCGAGTATAATGTGTGTGTGATTTAAAAAGATAAATACACAAGTTGGGTCCATATTCAGAACTTTTACTGATGGAGTACACTATCAAAACATGCGAAGACCCAGGCAATAAGCGACCATTGAAGAGGTAAGAGTATCAGACCTGTATCGTGCAGAGACAGAATTAGGGCACATGTAGGTGATACTTTGACAGGGAACAGAAATATTTTTTCCAGCTTTGTTGAATTATTGACATATGACATATGTAGGTTTAAGCTGTACGACGTGATGATTTAATGCCTACATCTACTGCAAAATAATGACAACATTTAAGACTTACTTTCAACAACTTTCAAGTATATAATATAGTACTGTTAATTACAGTCATCACGCCATACATTTGATCCTTGGAACTTAATTACTGGGAGTTTGTACCCTTTGACTAACATCTCTTCTTTTTCCCTTATACCACCTCCAGCTTTTGGCAACAACCATTCTACTCTCTGAGTTCAGCTTTTTTTAGATTTCACACATTAGTGAGAACAAACGGTATTTGTCTTTCTCTACATCAGTTATTTCACGTAGCAGAATGTCCTATATTGTCACAGAGGACAAGATTTCCTTTCCTATATGGCTAAATAATATTCCATCATATTTTCTTTATCCATTCATCTGTTGATGGACAGTCACTTGGGTTGTTTCCATAGCTTGGCTATTGTGAAGAATGCTGCAGTGAACGTGCTGGTGTGGAAATATCTCTGAGATACTGATTCCATTTCCTTCAAATATGTATCCAGAAGGGGAAGTGCTGGGTCATGTGGCAGTTCTATTTTTAATTTCTTGAGGAACCCCCGCACTGCTTTCCAAAGTGGCCGCACTAATTTACACTCCCACCAACAGGGCACAAAAAAGGTGGGCCCCTAAAAAAGCATTTTTACCTATTTTTAAATCAGGTTGTTTGGTTTATGAGTTCCTTATGTATTTTGGATATTAACTTCCATCAGATAGAGGGTTTACAAATATTTTCTCCCACTTTTTTTTTTTTTTTTGGTCTTTTGTCTTTTGAGGGCCACACACGCAGCATATGGAGGTTCCCAGGCCAGGGGTCCTACTGGACCCACAGCTGCCAGCCTACACCACAGCCACAGCAATGCTGGATCCTTAACACACTGAGGGAGGCCAGGGATCAAACCTGCAACCTCATGGTTACATGGTTACTAGCCACAACGGGAACTCCTGAATATTTTTACTTGTGCAGAAACTCTTTAGTTTGATGTAGCTCCACTTTTTTTGTTGTTGTATCATATCCAAAAACTCATTGCCATGACCAATGTCAAGGAGCTTTTTTTCCTATGTTTTCTTCTAAGGGGTTGTACAGTTTCAGGTCTTACATTTAAGTCTTTAACGCATTTTGAGTAACTATTGTAAATGATATAAGATAGGGGTCCCATTTCATTCTTCTGCATGTATTTATATAGTTCTCCCAAGCCAGTTATTGAAGAGGCTTTCCTTGCCCACTGAGTATTATTGGGACCTCTGTCAAATATTAGTTAGCCTTGTAAGTGTGGGCTTATTTCTGGGATCTTGATTCTATTCCATTGGTCTATGGTTTCTATTTTTATGCCAGTACCATCCTATTTCAATTACTACAGCACTGCAATAACGTTTGAAATCAGGAATTGTGGAGTTCCCGTCATGGCGCAGCAGTTAACGAATCTGACTGGGAACCATGAGGTTGCGGGTTTGGTTCCTGGCCTTACTCAGTGGGTTAAGGATCCTGCGTTGCTGTGGTGTGGTGTAGGCCAGAGGCTACAGCTCTGATTAGACCCCTACCCTAGGAACCTCAACATGCCATGGGTGCGGCCCTAAAATGACAAAAAGGCAAAAAAAAAAAAGGAAATCAGGAATTGTGATGCCTGAAAAGGAGAAGTATTGTAATGAAAACAGAAAACTTAGACTTAATGGAAATTTTCCTACTAATCTGATTCTTTAAAAATATTTTAAGCCTCCTCCTTAAATAATTACATTAGACAGAACACTGTAAATCGACTATAATAAAACAATTTTTTTAAATTGTATTAGGTCACTGTTTTAGTTAGGCTGATCTGTGTAGTACTTAAAGTTTTAGTGTTTCTCCTTTGCAAAGGTCTACTTTCTGAACAAATATTTTGACTAATACTCCATATAAGTTAGAAAGCTAATTTGAGAAAAAAAAGATCATTGGAATTTAACTGATTAGCAGAATTCTATAAGGAAAATGTCTCCAAATGGTGAAATATCACATAATAATATGATACAATTTAAAGAAAATAGTTACTAAATCCTAGATCTTCAAAACCGTAAAATGACAAAGACTTTGCAATTAACACAAAGAAATTAACTCTCAGATGATTAACTCTCAAGCTTGACAAAAAAAATTAAAACATTGAATAAAATATCTCAATAATCACTATATCTCAATAATCATTATCATTTGTAATTAAGGTTATTTATTTTAGAGGAAAAGCTGGGATAAAGAAAGTACGATTTTATATGACCACACTTTTTATCCAAAAAAAAATCCTTTCCCAGTCTCACTGTTTCTAAAATTAGTGGTTCAGATATGTGTCGCTCCACTGAAATTTTTACTCGCTACATATTCCTTTCTACTTGAATTCTCACCTTGGTAGTCTCACCAAGGCCAACATGGTAAAGCACTGTGAAAACATGATCTGCACAGTGAAAGAACCACAGTTAGGAACCTCTCAACTCACAAAGATAAATGAAATTTGGTACCAGCTCCTAGGATACCTACAGTCACAAAAAGGAACTAAAACAGCCACAAAGGCAACTACTAACCATGTAATTCCAGACTGAATGTGATAAGTATTTTAAAAGAGGTATAATTAGGAGTTCCCTTTGTGGCTCAGTTGTTAACAAACCTGACTAGGATCCATGAGGATGTGGGTTCCATCCCTGGCCTTGCTCAGTGAGTTAAGGATCTGGCATTGCCATGAGCTGTGGTGTAGGTTGCAGACACAGCTCAGATCCTGCATTGCTGTGGCTGTGGCAGAGGCCAGCAGATGCAGCTTTGATTCGACCCCTAGTTTGGGAACTTCCATATGCTGTGGGTGCAGCCCTAAAAACAGAAAAAAAAAAAAAAGAGGTACAGTGAAAATCAAAATGGAGCTTCTCTACGTTAATGAGAATGTAATTGGTGCAACCACTATGGAAAATGGTATGGAAGTTCCTTTAAAAACTGAAAATAAAGTTGCCATATGATCTGGTGATTGCACTCCTGAGTATATGTCTGGAGAAATCTCTAATTTGAAAAGGTACATGCACCCCAACATTCATAGCAGCACTATTTACAGTAGTCAAGACATGGAAACAACACATAAATGTCCAATGACAAAGATGTGGAATACATATATAATGAAATACTACTCAGCCATGAAAAAGAATGAAATCATGCCATTTGCAGCAACATGGATGCAACTAGAGACTACCATACTAAGTGAAGTAAATCAGAAAGAGAAAGACAAATATTATATATCACTCATTTGTGGAATCTAAAATACAATACAAATGAACTTATTTACAAGATAGAAACAAACTCATAGACATAGAAAACAAACTTATGATTACCAGAGGGGAAAGAAGGGAGAGATAAATTGGGAGTTTTGGTTTAGCAGATATAAATTACTATATAAAATACATAAACAGGGAGTTCCCACTGTGGCACAGCTAAAACAAGTCCGACTAGTATACATGAGGATGCAGGTTCGAACCATGACCTTACTCAGTGGGTCAGGGATTCAGCGTTGCCATGAGCTGTGGGGTAGGTCATAGACAAGGCTCAGATCCTTTGTTGCTTAATCTGTGGCGTAATCCGGCAGTTGCAGCTCCAATTCAATCCCTAGCCTAGGAATTTCCATATGCCTCACGTGTGTCCCTAAAAACAAAATAAATAAGATAAAATAAAGTAAGATAAGATAAAATAAAATAAAATAAAATAGATAAACGACAAGATCCTACTGTATAGCACAGGGAACTACATTCAGTATCCTGTAGTAAGCTGTGACAGAAAAAATTACGTTAAAGAATTTATAGAGGTGGGATGAAGATGGCAGAGGAGTAAAACGTGGTGCTCACCTTTTCCCACAAACACATCAAAAAAAAAATCTACATGCAGAACGATCTGCATAGAACATCTACTGGCAGAAGACCTTAAACCTCCAAAAAGGGCTAGAAACTCTCCACATAACTGGATAGAACAAAAGGGGGAAAAATGAGAGAGAGAGGAGAGAAAAAAGGAATTAGGATGGGTCTAGGACTCCTGAGAGGCAGCTGTGAAAGAGGAAAGGAATCTGCACCCTGGGAGCCCACCTAACTGGTGGGGAGATCAGCCAAGATGGAGAGGGAAGATGAAAGCCCTAGAGAAAAGTGCAGCGGCTGGACTGAGGAGGTCAAAGCGGAGTGAGAGCCACACAGACCATCGGCACCACCGCCCCAGACACCACGGCCTGAGACACTTGGCCAGAGGCTAGGCACTGAGACTCAGGCTCTGGAGGTCAGTTCTAGGGAGAGGACTAGGGTTGGCTGTGTGGACGAAGCCTGGGGGCTAGAGAGCAGTGTGCCAGGGGCTGGGGAGGGAGCCAGGGAGGAGGGGCAGTACTGCAACAGGAATATCCTTCTCTGTGCACGAGAGGGTTCTCACACAGCAGGGTCCCTCCTGCGCAGGCTCTCAGAAATCAGGGTCACTCTTGCGTGGGCTATGGGGAGCAGGGTCAAACCAACCCAACCATCTCAGACTCTGGAGGCGGGCATGGTCCGCCACCACTAGAGGTCCATGAACAGGCCCCACCCATGGCTCCAGACACCTCAGGGGTTATCACAGAGGAAGGCACTGCAACTGAGCGCCACCCGCTTTCCCCCCCTTGGAATGCACACACCCTGTGATTGTCACTGCCAAAGGTGCTGGTCACTGCCTACCCCTGCCTGAGGGTCACTGACACCTCCCAGGGTCCTGCAACCAGGACCTACTTGCGTCACCTCCCTGTGGGTCTTTGCCACTGTCAAGGGCCCAGCCACCAGACACTGGCTACCAGCCCTGCCCATTGCTTCCATCTCCATGGACGCATGTGGAGGCTGTACACTGGCATGGGGATAACAGCCTACAGACACTGAGGAAAGAGAGTAAGCATCCAAAACAAAATAGCCCTCCAAGACTACAGTAGCTGTTTTCCCTAAATTCACAGAATAAGAAAAATATAAGCAAAATAAAGAGGCTCAGGAACCATTCCCAGTTAAAAGAACAGGAGAATTTTCTGAAGGACCAAACAATGAAACAGACCTCTGCAGCCTAAAAGACACCAAGTTCAAAAAGGTGATAGTGAAAATTCTGAAGGAATTAAAAATGGATATGAATGAATTAAGAGCAGATATGAACAGTAATGAAGATTACTTTAGAAAGGAACCAGAAAATATAAGGAGAAGCTGAGAAAAATTAGAAAATTCACTTGCAGAGAAGCAAGCTTAGTTAAAGGCACTGAGGAACAGAATGAATAATGCAGAGGAACATATAAGTGACTTGGAAGATAGGATAATGGAGATCACCCAATCAGCACAGCAGACAGAAACCATATGAAAAAACATGAAAACAACATGAGATAAATGGGATAACATAAAGCAGGCCAGTCTATGCATAGTGGGGATTCCAGAAGGAGAAAAAAAAAAAAAGAAAAGGGGATTGAAAATATATTTGAAGAAATTATGGCTGAAAACTTTCCAAATCTAAAGGAAATAGATATCAAGATACAGGAAGCACAGAAGGCCCCAAACAAGTTGAACTCAAACAGGCCTATACCAAGACAAAATAATAATGGCAAAAGTTAAAGATAAGGAGACGATTCTAGAGGCAGCAAGAAAAAAAAAAAGGAATTAATTGTAAGGGAACCCCATAAGGCTATAGGCTGATTTCTCTACAGAAACACTGCAAGCCAGAAGAGAGTGGCACTATATATTTGAAGTTGTAAAAGGGAAAAATCTGAGAGTTCCCACCGTGGCTCAGAAGTAACAACCCTGACTAGGAAAAATGAGGGTGCAGGTTCGATCCCTGTCCTCATTCAGTGGGTTAAGGATCTGGCACTGCCATGAGCTGTGGTGTAGGTAACAGATGTGGCTCAGATCAGGCCTTGCTCTGGCTGTGGTGTAGGCTGGCAGCTGTAGCACTGATTCAATCCCTAAAAAGACAAAAAATAAAATAAAATAAAAGGGAAAACTTTGCAGCCTAGAATACTCTAACCAGCAAGAATATCACTTAAACTAGAAAAAGAAGGTGTTCCTGTTGTAGTGCAGTGGAAATGAATCTGACTGGTATCCATGAGGATGCAGTTTGATTCCCTGGCCTCGCTCAGTGGGTTAAGCATCCCAGCATTGCTGTGAGCTGTGGTGTAGGTTGCAGACACAGCTCAGATGCCGAGTTGCTATGGCTGTGGTGTAGGCCAGCAGGAGTAGCTCTGATTCAGCCCCTAGCCTGGGAACTTCCATATGCCACCAGGGAGGCCTTAAAAAGCAAAAAGTAAAAATAAAAATTAATAAATAAATAAGAAGGAGAAATAAAGAATTTCTCCAAAAAACAGAAACTAAAAGAATACAGCAATACTAAACCCATTGTAAAGGAAATATTGAGAGGTCTCCTCTAAATAGGAAAGAAGTAAGACATAGGATGGAGGAAATCACAAATGGAAAGTAATCACTTAAATAAGCCAGTCTACAGATCTAAAAGGAAAAAAACAAAATTCTACTTGTTAAAAGCAATGATAGGTGAGACGGGATGGCAGAACAGAAGGACTGGAGGTCAACTTCTCTCATAAAAACAACAAAATCACAACCAAATGTGGAGCAACCTTCAACCAAATGGACTGGAAACTTTCAAAAAAATATCCTATTCCAGAATACAAAGAGGAGGCCACATAAACAGAAGGGGTGATTATGTGATATAAGCAACCCCATTCCTCCCAGGTGGGAAGACCCACAGCCTAGAAAGTACTATGCCACAGAGACTCAGCTACAGGAGTGAGAGTTCTGAGCCCCACAACCGGTCCCCATGCCTGGGGATCTGGCACAGGGAGAAAGAGCTCCCGGAGCATCTGGCATTGAAGGCCAGCAGGGCTTGCGTGCAGGAGCTCCACGGAACTGGGGGAAATGGAGTCTGCAGTCTAGAAAGGCGCACACAGACTTTCACATGCACTGGGTCCCAGGGCAAAGCAAAGTCTCCATAGGAATCTGGGTGGATCCCAACTATAGGTCTTGGAGGATCTCCTAGGAAAATTGGGGGTGGTTGTGGCTTGTTGTGGAGAGAGAGCATTGGAGGCAAAGCTCTTGGGAACATCCATCAGCCTGTGTTTCTCTGGAGGTGGCCATTTTGGGAAAATCTGGCCTGTCCCATCAGTGCTGAGAAGGCCCAGGTCAAAAATAATCCTGGTGGGATCACAGCCCCACCCATCAGTAAATAGGCTACCTAAAGTTCCCTCAGGCACACACAGCCACCTCTTATCTTACCCAGAGACAAAGCCCCAACCACCAGAGGGATAGGAATAGGCCCCACCCACCAGTGGGCAGGCACCAGTCCCTCCCATCAGAAAGCCTACAGCAAGCCCCCTCCATACCAACTTCAGCCACAAGGGAGGCAAACCCCAGAAGTAAGAGAGGCTTCTTTCTATTGTCTGCAAAAAGGTTATTACACCAAAAACCTATAAAAATGAAAAGACAGAGAACTATAACTCAGATAAGGGAGAAAGAAAAAAAACCCAGAAAAACAACTCAGTGATCAGGAGATTATCGGCCTCCAGGAAAAAGACTTTAGACTGTTGATGCTGAATATGATGCAAGACATTGGAAATAAACTGGAGGCAAAGATTGATAAAATACAGGAAACACTGAGCAAAGGACTACAAGATATAAAAATTAAGCAAGAAGAGATGCAAAATACAATAACTGAAATAAAAAATTCATTAGAAGCAGCCAAAGCAGAATGCAGGAGGCAGAGAATGGATAAGTGAGGTGGAGGACAGACTAGTGGGAATCACTAACGAAAAACAGAAAAGAGAAAAAATAAAAGAAATGAGGAGAGTCTCAGAGAACTCTGGGATAATGTTAATTGCACCAACATCTGTATTATGGGGTGCCAGAGGGAGAAGAGAGAGAGAAAGGGACAGAAAAAATATTCAAAGAGATAATAGGTCAAAACTTCCTGAACATGGGAAAGGGACCACTCACTCAAATCCAGGAAGGGTAATGAGTACCATATAAAATAAACCCAAGGAGGAACGCCATGAGACACATATTAATCAAGATGACCAAAAGTAAAGATACAGAGAAAATATAGACAACAGCTGGGGAAAAGAAACAAATGACATACAAGAGAACCCCCATAAGGTTATTGGCAGATTTTTTCAGCAGAAACTCTGCACACCAGGAGGGAGTGGCATGATATACTTAACATGATGAAAAGAAAAAAACCTCCAAAGAAGATTACTTTACCCAGCAAAGCTCTCATTCAGATTTGAAGGAGAAATCAAAAGCTTTACAGATAAGCAAAAGCTAAGAGAATTCAGCAACACTAAGCCAGCTTCACAACAAGTACACAACAAGGAGCTTCTCTAGGCAGAAAAGAAAAGGCCACAACCAGGAACAAAAATACCATAAATGAAAAGGCTCATCAATAAAGGCATATATACAGTAAAAGACAGGAAATCATCCATGCACAATTATGCTACCAAAATCAGAAATCATGAGAAGAGGAGGGTACAAATGCAGAACACTGGAGATGCACTTGCAATTAAGAAACCAACAACTAATTCTATCCATGTTGCTGCAAATGACATTATTTTATTCTTTTTTATGGCTGAGTAGTATTCCATTGTGTATATATACCACATCTTCCTAATCCAGTCATCGATGGACTTTTGGGTTGTTTCCATGTCTTGGCTATTGTGAATAGTGCTACAATGAACATGCATGTGCAGGTGTCTTTTTCAAGGAAAGTTTTGTCCGGGTATATGCCCAAAAGTGGGATTGCTGGGTCATATGGTAGTTCTATGTACAGTTTTCTAAGGTACCTCCATACTGTTTTCCATAGTGGTTGTACCAGCTTACATTCCCACCAACAGTGCTGGAGAGTTCCCTTTTCTCCACACCCCTTCCAGCAATTGTTTTTTGTGGACTTGTTAATGATGGCCATTCTGACTGGTGTGAGGTGGTATCTCGTAGTAGTTTTGATTTGCATTTCTCCAATCATCAGTGATGCACTGGGAACTATGTCTAACCACTTGTGATGAATCCATATATGTATGTATAACCCTGTCACCACACTGTACAGCTGGGTATAATGTAAAAAATAAAATAAAATAATTGTTTTGCAGGCACAAGATGTTACTGTTCTACTTCTACTAATACCACCCACTTTCCTGCTTCATAATATAAAGTCTCTTCTTTAAGCAAAAAAAAAGAAAAAAAGAAACCAACAACTTAAAACAATCTCATTTTTATATATTACTCCTATATCAAAACTGCAGTGTAACTGCAAACCAAAATCTACAATCGATACACAAATGAATAAGAAAAATCAATTCAAATACAACACTAAAGATAGTTATCAAACCACAAAAGGAGACAACAAGAGAAGAAGGGAAGAAAAAAAAAGAGCAATAAAAACAAATCCAAAACAGTTAATAAAATGACAATAAGAACATACATATCAATAATTACCTTAAGTGTTAATGGACTAAATGCCTCAACCAAAAGACATAGGCTGGCTGAATGATACAAAAACAAGACCCATATATATGCTGTCTTCAAGAAACCCACTTCAATTCTAGAGACACATACAAATTGAAAGTGAGAGGATGGAAGAAAATATTCCATGCAAATGGGAATCAAAAGAAAGCTGGAGTAGCAATACTCATATCAGACAAAACAGACCTTAAAATGAAGAATATTTTAAGAGACAAAGAAAGACATCACATAACAATCAAAGAATTGATTCAAAAAGATATAACAATTTTAGATTTTTATGCACCCAGTATATGATCACCAAAATATTTAAGGCAATTGCTAACAACCTTAAAAGGACGAATTAACAAAACACAACAATAGTGGGGTACTTAAACACACCACTCACAGCAATGGACAGATCATCCAGTCAGAAAATCAATAAGGAAACACAGGTCCTGAATGAAGCATTAGACCAAATGGACTTAATTGATACTCATGGGACATTCCATCCAAAGCAACAGGATACACATTCTTCTCAAAGTGCACATGGAACATTTTCCAAGACTGATCACACCTTGGGCTACAAATCAAGTCTCGGTAACTTTAAGAAAATTGAAATCATATCAAGCATCTTTTCTGACCACAACACTATATGACTGGAAATTAACAACAAGAAAAAAAAAACTGGAAAAATAACACAAACGTGGAGACTAAACAACATGCTACTAAACAAGCAATGGATCATTGAAGAAATCAAAGAGAAAATTGAAAAATTCCTAGAAGCAAATGACAACAAAGATACAATACTCCAAAATATATGGGATGCAGCAAAAGCAGTTCTTAGAGGAAAGTTTATAGTAATACAAGCCTATCTCAGGAAACAAGAAAAAGCTCAAATAAACAATCTAACTTTACATCTAAAGCAGCTAGAGAGAGAACAGACAAGACCTAAAGTTAGTAGAAGAAAAGAAATCATAAAGATCAGAGCAGAATTCAATGAAATAGAAATGAAGAAAACCATAGAAAAGAACAAAGAAACTAAAATCTGGTTCTTTGAAAAGATCAACAAAATTGATAAAGCTTTAGCCAAACTTATTATGAAAAAGGACTCAAATCAATAAAATTAGAAATGAAAAAGGGGAAGTAACAGTGGACATCACAGAAATACAAAGGATCGTAAGAGACTACTTATGCAACTATACTCCCACAAAATTGACAACCTAGAAGAAATGGACAAATTATTAGAAAAACAATCTTCCAAGACTAAACCAAGATGAAATAGAAAAGATGAATGGACCAGTCACAAGTTCTGAAATTGAAAATGTGATTTAAAAACTTCCAACAAAGAAAAGTCTAGGACCAGATGGTTTCACAGGTGAATTCTAGCAAACATTTAGAGAAGAGCTAACACCTATCCTTCTGAAACTATTCGAAAATATTGCAGAGGAGGGGACACTCCCAAACTCATTCTATGAAGCCACCATCACCTGATATCAAAACCAGACAAAGATACCACAGAAAAAGGAAATTACAGGCCAATTTCCCTGATGAACATAGATGCAAAAATCCTCAACAAAATACTACCAAACCAAATTCAACAATACATTAAAAGGATTGTACATCATGATCAAGTGGGGTTTATGCCAGGGATACAAGGATTCTTCAATATCCACAAATCAATCAGTGTGATACACCACATTAACAAACTGAAGAATAAAAACCATATGATCCTCTCAACAGATGCAGAGAAAGCTTTTGACAGAATCTAACACCTATTTCTGATAAAAAACCCTTCAGAAAATGGGCATAGAGCGAACCTATCTCAACATAAGAAAGGCCATATATAACAAACCCAGAGCTAACATCATTCATTGGTGAAAAGCTGAAAGAATTTCTGCTGAGATCAGGAACAAGACAAGGATGTCCGCTCTTGCCACTGCTATTTAACATAGTTTTGGAAGTCCTAGACACAGCAATCAGATAAGTAAAAGAAATAAAAGGAATCCAAATTGGACAGGAAGAAGTAAAACTGTCACTATTTGCAGATGACATGATACTATACCTAGAGAATCCTAAAGACTCTACCAGAAAACTGTTAGAACTCATCAATGAATTTGGCAAAGTTGCAGGATACAAAATTAATACACAGAAATCAACTGCATTTCTATTTACTAACAACAAAAGATCAGAAACAGAAATTAGGGATGCAATCCCATTTACCATCGCATCAAGAAAGAATCAAATATTTAAGAATAAACCTACCTAAACAGACAAAAGACCTGTACTCTGAAAACTATAAGACACTGATGAAAGAAATCAAGGTTGACACAAACAGATGAAAAGACATACCATGCTCTTGGATTGGAAGAGTCAATATTATCAAAATGACTATACTACCCAAGGCAATCTACAGATTCAATGCAATCCCTATCAAATTACCAAGGACATTTTTCACAGAACTAGAACAAAATATTTTAAAGTTTGGAAGCACAAAAGACCCAGAATAGCCAAGGACATCCTGGAAAAAAAATGGAGCTGGAGGAATCAGGCTCCCTGACTTCAGCCTATACTACAAAGCTACAGTCATCAAAACCATATGGTACTGGTACAAAGACAGAAATATAGATCAGTGGAACAGGATAGAAAACCCACACACCTATAGTCAACTAATCTCTGACAAAGGAGGCAAGAATATACATTGGAGAAAAGACAGCCTCTTCAATAAGTGATTCTGGGAAAACTGGACAGCCACATGTAAAAAAATGAAACTAGAAGACTTCCTAACACCATGCACAAAAATAAACTCAAAATGGATTAAAGATCTAGATATAAGACCAGATACTATAAAACTCTTAGAGGAAAACATAGGCCAAACAACACTCTCTGACATCAATGTTAGCAACATCTTCTCAGATCCATGATGGAAAATATTATGAGAAAAAGAATAGATATATAGAACTGGATCACTTTGCTGTATAGCAGAAATTGACAGAACACTGTAAATCAACTATAACAAGAATTTATAAAATATGTAACTGAATCACTTTCCTATACCCCAGTAACACAACATTGTAGATCAAACTATATTTCATTATAAATACTAAATAAATGGGTGAGCTCATTTTTCAAATCAAACAATAAAAATGATAATATCTAATATATATAGAGACTTTTTACCTATCATGCACCAAGATTTACATTCATTATCTTTTTTATTCCTTATAATAACCCTATGAATTGTTTAACAATAATAATTGTTTCTACCATAATCTTCATTTTCCAGAGGAGCTAGAGTCTTTTGAACTAGGCACTCCGCTCAGAAGATATTATTTTCCCATGCAAAGTCAGAATTTGAGTGAAAAAAAAATAAGCCTTCACATGGTCTACAATTGAGAACAATTGCAGTAGTTGAAAATGGTAGCCCAAGTCATATGTTCTTATGAAACAGCTGAAATTTGGCTGGTGTTAATGGAGATGTGGTATAAGGGCAAAATACACACCAGGTTTTAAAGATGTAGTACAAAAAAAAGAGGGGGTGATTTTGCATCATGGCTCGGTGGTTAACAAACCCGACTAATATCCAAGAGGTTGCAGGTTCGATCCCTGGCCTTGCTCAGTGGGTTAAGGATCCAGCATTGCTCTGTGCTGTGGTGTAGTTTGCAGACATGGCTTGGATCCTGCGTTGCTGTGGCTGTGGCGTAGGCCAGCAGCTGTAGCTCCAACTGGATCCCTAGCCTGGGAACCTCCATATGCCACGGGTGCAGCCCTAAAAAGACAGAAGACAAAAGAAAAAGAGAGAAAAGAATGTAACATATCTCATCACGTGTTTTATGTTGAGTTGATGCTGAATCGATGTTTTATGTTGAACTGGTAAAACGCTTGACTTACTAAGTTAAATAATATATATTATAAATTAATTTCACCTTTTTTGGTTTTTTTGGTTTCTTAACTTTTTAATGTGGCTGCTAGAAAAATTTAAATTACATACGTGGCTTGCATTATATTTCTATTGAACAGCACTTGTTTAGAGTGTTGGTAAAGGAAGGAATTAGCAACTAAAAAATAAATAACATCAACAACAATCTTCTACAGCAGCGAGTGGTCAGAAATCAAATGCCAAAAAAAGCTGTTACCTTACACTTAAAAAAAATCCTCTTGGGAAGATTATAAAACAAAACAAAAACAAAGCAAAAGTATCTCCTCGGTGCCTGGAATCAGTGACAGTAGCAAGAAGCACCAGCAGCTCCCACCTTGGTCTGTGGCATCACTCCCCTTAGAGACGGCGGGAGCAGGGACAGCCTGGAACAGAAGTTAAAGCAGTGCTCAAAACCACAATGGGGGCATGGAAAAGGGACACAGGGCCAAGTGAAAGAGATCCCAAAAACCACAGCTGGAACAATTTGAGCAATAAAATCGGAGCTCCTGTTGTGGTTCAGCAGGTTAAGAACCTGACTAGTATCCAGAAGGGACCCCTGGCCTCACTCAGTGGGTTAAGGACTGTGTTGCCAGAAGCCGTGGTGTAGGTTGCAGAGATGGCCCAGAGCTGGACTTGCTGTGGCTGTGCTGTAGGTCCCAGAGGCGGCTTGGATTCCACGTGGCTGTGGCCGGCAGCTGCAGCTCCAATTCAACCCCTAGCCCAGGAACTTCCATATGCTGCAGGTGTGGCCATAAGAAGCAAAAACAAAAATAAAAAAGGACTATAACCCAAAGCATAAAATAACCATGAGTCTATACTAACATAAGTAAATGACTGATGGAATACATAAACGAAGAGGAGAGACCCGACATAGTCCCTGTACAAACGAATTCTGCCCCCCAAAGAGGTGAAGCCTAAAGGCCCACCATGCATATACTGACTTCCTTCTAGAGACAAAAGAATGGGTGGAAGGGGAAAAGAGGAACTTTACAGGAGGAAAAACCTGACAGACACCACCTGAGGCATATGATGAAGTTTATCACCAGTGATAACAATCAATGATTAGTTATGCTAATGGCACATTCCCTTGAAATTATACAGTGAGGACAGCGCTTTATCCCTTTGGGCTTTCTTCCAAAACCCCATAACCCCTGTCTAATTATAATAAAAACATCAAATAAACCCAAACTGAGAGAGTTTCTACAAAATCTACCAGTACTCTACCACACTGTCAAGGTAATCAAAAATAAGGAAAGTCTGAGAAAGTGTCACAGTCTAGAGGAGCCCAAGGAGACACAATGACTAAATATAACGTGGCATCTTGGATGGCGTCCTAGGACAGAAGGAAGTTAGGTAAAAAAATAAAGAAACCTGAATATAAAGTATGAACTTCAGTTAAGAGCAATCCATCAATATTGGCTAATTAGTTGTGATGAGTGCGTCATACTAATGTAAGATCTTAACAAGTCAGACATACCCTTTATATGGAACTCTTTGGACTAGCTCCACGACTTAACTATAAACTAAAACCTCTAAAATAAAAAAGGTGGTGGTTTATTGTTCGGCGGGTTTTTTCTTTTGGTTTTGTTTTTTAAAAAGGACCTCCTGAGTTCACGTTGTGGTTCAGCAGGTTAAGGACCCAATGCCGTCTCCGTGGGGATGCGGGTCCCATCCCTGGCTTGGCTCAGTGGCTAAGGATCTGGTGTTAAGGCTTCAGTGTTGCCATGGCTGTGGCATAAGGCCATAGCTGCAGCTCCAATTTGACCCTTGGCCCAAAAACTTCCATACGCCATAGGTACAGTCATAAAGAAAAACAATAAAAATAAAAACATTTTAAAAAGGACCTCCTGGGAGTTCCCGTCGTGGCTCAGTGGTTAACAAATCCGACTAAGAACCATGAGGTTGCGGGTTCGATCCTTGACCTTGCTCAGTGGGTTAAGGATCCGGCGTTGCCATGAGCTGTGGTGTAGGTTGCAGACGCGGCTCGGATCCCGCGTTGCTGTGGCTGTGGCGAAGGCCGGCGGCTACAGCTCCTGTTAGACCCCTAGCCTGGGAACCTCCACATGCCGCGGGTGCGGCTCTACATAAAGGCAAAAAGACAAAAAAAATAAAAATAAAAAAATAAAAAGGACCTCCTGGAGTTTGCTTAAGGCTGTGGCACAGCAGGTTAAGGATCTGTCATCGTCACGGCAGTGGACTGGGTTGCTGCTGTGGGGAGGTACAAGCCCTGGCCCAGGAACGTCCACCTGCCAAAAACGAAATAAACAAACAAATAAAAAAGAAAAAGAAAAAAGGACCTCTCTCTGTTTGAAATCTTTCAAGTCTACTGGAACCTTGATTTCCTTTATAACCTTGCTATTCAGAGTGTGGTCACCTGTGAGCTTCCTACAAAATCCCAGGCCCTTCCCAGATGGCCTATCAGAAAAAGAAGGTCCATCAGAAAAACAGAACCAAAAGTGTGTGTGGTGCGTGTATCAGAACTATTATAAGGAACTGCCTCAGGCTATTATGAAGGCTGGCAAGTCCAAATCTGCAGTATGGACTGTCAGCCTAGAGACCCACGGGGCAAGTGAAGTCTGCGGCAGTCTGCTGGAGAATTCTTCCTTGCTCAAAGGGTAGGTCTTCTTCTATTCAGGCCTTAGATTGAGTGAATAAGGTCTACGCACAAGACAGAAGGCAATCTCCTTTACCCAGAGTTCACCGACCTAAATGTTAACCTCATTCAAAAACACCCTCCTTCTAAGTTGACACATAAAATTAACTGTCACCAAATACTGTGTCCTCATGTATATGTGGACTCTTAAAAGAATAAAACAAATAAATGAGTATAACAAAACAGAAACAGACTCACGGATACAGAGAACAAACCTGTGGTCACCAGTGGGGCTTAGGTACTGGGGAGGGGCAAGACGGGGTGGGGGTTCAGAGATACAAACTACTAGGCATAAAATAAATAAGCTACAAGGATGCACTGTACAGCACAGGCAATGTAGCCAACACTTTATAACTTTAAATGGAGTATAATCTATAACAATTTTGAATCACTAGGTTGTATACCTGAAATATACTGTATATCAACTGTATCTCAGTTTTGCAAACTCAATGTAATTTACCGTATTAACAAATTAGGAAATAAAAAAATGGATTTCCTGCTGTGGTACAATGAGATTGGCTTCAGCGCCAGGAGGCAATTTCCATCCCTAGCCTGGCACCATGGGTTAAAGGATCCAGAGCTGCTGCTGATGTGGCCCAGATCTCGCCCTGGCCCCAGACTGCCAGGCGGCCCAAAAATGTAAAAAATAAAAAAAATTAAATTAAAAATTAAAAGCCATATAATGATTTTTTAAGATGTGTTTCATTAACCATCACATCACACCTGCTAATGCTGAACCTGCATTTTAAAAGCAATGGCCTTGGTGATTTCCTGCATTCAAGTTTAAGTGGCACTGCTCTACAAGATTCCCAAAGGGCCAGAATCCTCAGAGTTTAAAATCTACATGCTGATTTCGGTAAACTCGGGAACAAGGCTTGCCTTGTTCTAGTTTTTAACATGATAACCTTCCTAGCATTTACCATCTGGAGGTCAGAGATGTCTGCAGATGCCACCCTCCCCAATAGACCTTCTCAACTTGTTTCCACCTGGCCCTCTCCACGCTTTAGACCTGGCTGACTGCACCAGCGGCCTGTGTGCCTTCCCAGCTACAGCGAACTCCTGAAGGGCATCTCCGTATCTTATTTTCCCTTTCATCTGCAGTTCGTTATTACCCACGATAACTGTCTGTGGTCACAACAGGTCTGTCCCCACCCCCACTCCCACCCCCCAAGGCAAGCCAGTGCATTTTCCTAGTGCTTCTACTTAGACAGCAAATGCCAAGCGAACCTGTTCCAAATAGACCTGTGGAGACATAACACATATGTCAGATGATTCTACAGGGTGAAGGTATGAAACAGCTGTTATTGGGTTATTCCAACCTACAAAATGGGCAATTGCATAGGATTCAACATTATGTTCCTAGTGACTGTTTTTCCTCCTCAGAATTATCCTCGGGGAAACATGCTATCACGGGTGGATGTACCAGGGTTGCTAATATTCACGGCAATTTACTACTGTAACTGAACGTCACCCACCCCAAGTTTTGTCCAGGCCCTCCCCTTTAATGATGCGCGATTTAAGCCCCGCCACCCACCTCCGGGTTCCCAGCCACCCCTGCTCCCAGAGGGGCAGCCCCAAGCTTCACAAGGCAGCGCACACGAGGGGAGCACCATCCTTGAGGGCGCCAGCGACGCGGCCGGCCTGGACCCCACAGCCGGCGGAGGAGGTGCGGGTCCCCGCGCCCAGCAAACCAACGCCGCGCCTTCTGGGCAGCCCGAGCCAAGATGGCGGAGGGGGCGGAGCCTGCGTGCCACCCTGGGCGGGGCCTGCGACACGACGTAGCCGAGGGGTGGGGCCTGTGACTGGACGGGGCCGAGGGCGGGGCCAGGCTGGGGGCGGTGCCAGCGGCACTGCTCGGCCGGGGGCTTAAGCTGTCCCAGCGAAGGTCTCTTTTCTGCTGGGTGGTTCGCACCGCCGCTCCTCGCAGGCGTCATGAAGTCCCCGGCCCCCCACACGACCCCGAGCGACTGCGAGGAGGGCTCGGACTGCACGCCGCTCCTGCAGCGCGCCCCGCGGGCGGAAACCGGTGAGCAGCGGCGCGAACGAGGAAGCTCGGGCGGGCGGTGGTCCCAAGACGGGGGTGTCCAGAGCTGCTTAGGCGCTAGGGAACTGAGGACCCGGAGCCCACTCATGGCCCCAGGCAGCTCCCCCAGCTCGGGTGCTCAGAAGCCGCTCTGGGGCCCAGGGCGCGAATGAGGCCGAGCCGGGCCGGGCGGAGGCTCGGGAGGGACCTCGGCAGGTACGGCCCTGGGGCCTCGGCAGGTGCGGTCCCAGGAGCCTCGGCAGGTGCAGCCGGCGGGCCCAAGGTGGGGAGCTGCTGGACGCCGCGGGCCCTGGGCTCCCGGCGGTTTTCGGTAGTATCGGGCTGGGAAGCCCAAGGAAGACGAACTGGGGAAGAATCTTGAAATTAATGGTCAGAGGGCGGAGCGGAGGATCCCGGGGAAGAGTGAACTGGGGGAAACCTGCAACTGGAAGGTAGAGGATGGGTCCGAGCCGCGGCTCTTCCTCCCTGTCGCTGCCAGGTTGCCCCAGCTGCTCCTCAGCATGTGATCTGGTAGCGAGCTCCCTAGGCGTGGAAGGGAGACAAAAAAAGGGCTGAGGTCAACATTTGTGAGTATGCAGAGGGCAATTATTGGATAACCCAGCGAATATCTTGAAATTATGCAGTAAGAGAAAAAATGTATGCATTTTTTCCCCTCTGTAGCTGTCTACGATTAAGTCGTAGCAGTCTATTATTTAAGTTAGGAAACAGGTTATCCTCAAGGTAGGCAGGCTCTCCATACAGCTCTCAAGTAATTTGCCCAAATCTTGCAACAAAGAGAAAAGGAGGAATACATCTTCCATGAATTTAGGGAAATTAAAATATTTTGCTATTTGATGCTTTTTAAAAAGAAATTAAAACTAAAAAATAAATCAGTCTGCAGGCATTCCATAGTTCAAGAAGAAACAGAGGAACAAGGAGAAATAGAGTTGACTTAGAAATTGGACTTTTCTCCACCAAGACCAGTATAGTCTGTGGATCTTTTAAATTTGTTTTTGACATTACCAGATGGTGGCAGTAGAGGTGGCAACATTGTAGCTCCATCTGGCAGCTGGGAGCTTATTTTCCTGGCCTCTTAATGTAAATACTGTACCATAGTGATGTTTTACCTGGAAGTCAGACTTAGTTCCATAAACTGATCATTTTATGTGTCCTATGAGTTAGATTTCTATAATTCTCTTCTGTAAAATAATATAGTGCGGAAATACAGAAACAAATGCTATAATATAGATATTCCCTAGAGACTACTATATTCTGTGGCAATTGGGAAAAAAACGTGTAATCAAATTTTAGCTCAAATGTTAAACATCGTTGTCAGGAAAATGCAGATTAAAACCATAGTGAGCCATTACAGAAGTACTAGAATCACTAAAGTTAAGATAGCTGAAGACACCAAATATCGGCAAACATATGGAATGACCAGAACTCTGGTACTTTGCTGGTAAGTGTATAAAAACGGCACAACTACTTTGAAAAACAGTTTGGCAATCTGTTTTAAAGTTATACATTCATACCATATGCCACACAGTGTCTGTAGCAGCTTTATTCAACATAGTAAAACACTGAAAACAGCAGGTAAATAGATAAACAAACTGTAGTATATCCACAGATTCTCGGTAATAAAAAGAAACTACTGATACATATAACAACGTGGACAAATCTCAGATCCGAAAGAAACCACCACGGAGTTCCCGTAGTAGCTCAGCGGTAATGAACCTGACTAGTGTGTGTGAGGCCAAGGGTTCGATCACTGGCCTTGCTCGGTGGGTTAAGGATCCAGCGTTGCCGTGAGCTGTGGTGTAGGTCGCAGACGCGGCTCGGATCTAGTGTTGCTGTAGCTGTGGTGTAGGCTGGCAGCTGCAGCTCCAATTCGACCCCTAGCCTGGAAACGTCCATATGCCACAGGTGTGGCCCTAAAAACAAAAAACAAAAAACACCATATTAAAGTATGATCCTATCAGTATGAAGTTCCAAAGAAGCAAAACTAAGCTGTGGTCTCCTGGAAGCTAGAGGCAAGAAGGAATTGACTGCAGAGAAGCACTAGGGTACTTTTCGGGGTGATGGAAAAGTTCTGCTTCTTGATTAGGGTGCGGAGATGTGTACATTTGTCAGGATTCACCAAACTGGACACTTGAAATGGGTACAGATTATTGTACGTAAAATATGCCTCATAGAGTAGATTGAAAAAGAAAAAAAAAATTAACTCATTCTTTTGTAAAACAATCCCTGCCTGATTTATTTTTTGTGTTTATTTTTTTATTTTAAATGATTTTAATTTTTTCCATTATAGCTGGTTTACAGTGTTCTGTCAGTCTTCTACTGTACAACAAAGTGTGTCACATTCACATATGTATATAAACATTCTTTTCTCACATTATCCTCCATCATGCTCCATCATAAGTGACAAGATGTAGTTCCCAGTGCTAGACAGCAGCCTGCTTGATTTATGAGTTGAGTGTATAGATCTTGAGGTGGCTGTCTTCATTATAACCCTTTTTCTCCTTATTTTCACTCTTTACATAACCACCGGAAAGCAAAAGTGAAGTAAAAATAACAGCAACACTTTTTTTTTTTTTTGCTGTTTTAAAATGGAGGAATTTTAGAGAAGAGAAGCCTACAGTTACAGAGTAATGCATTAATCAACAATATTTTTTTTTCTTTTTAGTCCCATACCTGCAGCATATGGAAGTTCCCAGGCTAGGGATCGAATTTGAGCTGCAGCTGCCTGCCTACACTGCAGCCACAGCCACACAGGATCCAAGCCACATCGGTGACCTGTGCCATAGCTGGAGGCAATGCCAGATCCTTAACCCACTGAGCAAGGCCAGGGATCGAACCCGCATCCTCAAGGATAGAGGTCAGGTTCTCAATGATATTTTAAATTAAACTCTGTGTCAGGGTGATTTAAGCAGGAGGACGAGAGAGGAGCGCCAGGAGAAGAGATGGAAAAGACAAAGACAGTATAACAGCTTTAGAAGAGGCACTAGACACCACGTCTTTTACTCTCAGTAGTGCCATCTGTCCTTGCTTCAGTAATAGTATCTACCATGTACATCTAATAGGAGAAACAAGACGACCCTTAGTGAAATTTCTTATTTAAAGTATGTGTTTACTTTCCACGTTTCAGAAAAAAAAAGAAATGGAGTTGCTGTCGTGGCTCAGTGGTTAACGAATCTAAGAACCATGAGGTTGCGGGTTCGATCCCTGGCCTTGCTCAGTGGGATAAGGATCCGGCGTTGCCGTGAGCTGTGGTGTAGGTTGCAGATGCGGCTTGGATCCCGCGTGGCTGTGGCTGTGGCGAAGGCCGGCGGCTACAGCTCCTGTTAGACCCCTAGCCTGGGAACCTCCATATGCCGTGGGTGCGGCTCTACATAAAGGCAAAAAGACAAAAAAAAAAAAAAAATTCCATCCAGAATTAGTCTTTTTTAAAGTTTCTGGTACCTGGAAGTAGTAAATCTTTAGCAGATCTTAAAACGTCTCTTTGGAGTTCTGTTCATGGCTTAGCGGTTAACTAACCTGACTAGGATCCATGAGGATGTAGGTTTGATCCCTGGCCTTGCGCAGTGGGTTAAGGATCCAGCATTGCCGTAAACTGTGGTGTAGGTCGCAGATGTGGCTTGAGTCTGGTGTTGCTGTGGCTGTGGTGCAGGCCGGAAGCTGTAGCTCCAATTCGACCCCTAGCCTGGGGACATTCGTATGCTGAGGGTGCGGCCCTAAAAAGCTAAAAAATATTAATTAATTAATTAATTAATTTTATAAAAAGCTAAAACTTCTCTTTCTGTATGTTTATATGTGTTTTATTTACATTTTATGTTTGTTTCTGGAACAAACCTCTATGAAATTAGCCCATGTGTATAGTTTTGTTTTTCAGGAGAGAAATGCTGACAAAAATGTTGGTTGTAAAATTTCACAGCAGATGAAAGACTTTAGAGACTAACTACCATCTAGTGGGCATCATTTTTTTTTTTAGTGGCCTCACCTGGGGCATAGGGATGTTCTCGGGCCAGGACTGAGTCTCAAGCCGCAGCTGCGGCCACACGAGATTCTTTAACCCAGTGCTGGGGGCCAGGATCAAACCCGTGCCTCCTCTGCAGCAATCTGAGCTGCTGGAGATGGATTTGTAACCCACAGCACCACAGAGGGAACTCCTGGTGGGCGTGACCTTGTATGTAAACAGCTGAAGGCCAAAGAGGTCAAGTTCCCAAAGACTGCTGCAGCCATGCTAAGAACTGACCAGCGTTCCTTTGGATTTTAGTCCCATCCTCCTTCCTCATCACAGAACTGCCACATTTGCCTTACATTTGGGAAGTTCCTATTTGCCAAATGCTTCCTCGTTTTTCACTGAATCCTTCGCAAACTTGAAAGTTCCCCCCGCTCTGTCACGAATAAGAGGACCTGATTTTATGTTACGCGTGGTGCTGCTTTATTAAAATTAGGACATGTTTCCGTAGTGTTAAGAATTAATAACTCTCGGGTTGACAGAATGTGACAGAGTTCTCAGTAACTCATCTGTGTTTGCCTTTCAAGCAGTGGCTTTTACGGAGCAGGGTGTATTTCAGAGATGCATGCCGAAGTTTAGGGGAAGGGTGGCTCAAGGCTGATAAACCGCAATAAAAATTCCACACGCTTTCCACTAATTGGAGGGGCTTTTTGGGTATGAATGAGATGTGCCTTTTATGCAGTTAAATGGATTTTCAAAATACTGTTGCATACACACACACACAAAAATATGCTCGTGCATATGAGAAGAAATCAGTTTTATGAGTCTGCAGGCAAGGCGCCTAATTGGCAATCCTAGTTCCACTCACTAGCTATGTGAGGTTTAGCACTTACCTGAACTAACCTAACCTCACCTCTCTGTGCCTGTAAATCAGGGGAAATAATGCACCTAATTCATAGGGTTATTGTGAGAATTAAATAAGCTAGTAGCTAAATGTGCTTGGACTGGAGTTTGGCACGCAGTGGTAATTACTCCTATTACCGTTGCATCATCACCGGTGAAGACTGGGTTTGCGTTCCTCGGAGAAGCTGGCACTGCAAAATAAGGGCCTCTTTCTTCATGTTGTGCTCTGTGGGGGCTTGTGATTTTCTGTCTTTAATGGCACATCCTGTGATTTATTTCTTTTTTTTTTTTTTTGTGGTTGTGTTTGCTTCTGCTCTTCTTTAGGGATGGAAGGCGGGCGGTTGCATTCAAGGTTCAGTTACACAGACTTTGTGTTTTGCGAATATAATTTATGTGTTAAATATGGTCTTCAGTATAAGGTCCGAAACGCTGGTAGGCAGCAGGCACGTTACAGAGTAAAAGGGATCAGCCTTGGGTCATGTCGTGAGCGTCGCTGTTAATGTGAAATAACTGAGTCCATTTTAATGGAATTTAGTGCTTTTCGTGTAAATGGATGTTGGGAGCTAGAAATCCATAAGGATTTATCAGGAATGAATTACCCATAATGTAGGCTGAGACCAGTTAGGTATTACCTATTTTATTATTTATATTTTATTTTATTTTATTAGTTTTATTTTATTTTATTATTTTATTTATTTTATTTTATATTTCTTCTCTTTTCTTTTCCTTTCTTTTCTTTTCTCTTCATGGCCACACCTGCAGCATATGGAAGTTCCCAGGCCAGGGGTTGAATTGGAGCTACAGCTTCCGGCCTACAGCACAGCCACCGTAACATGGGATCCAAGCCGTGTCTGTGACCTACACCACAGCTCACGGCAATGCTGGATCCTTTAACCCACTGAAGAGGCCAGGGATCAAACCCATGTCCTCACGGATACTAGTCGGGTTCGTTACCGCTGAGCCATGACGGGCCTCCCAAATATTACCCTTTTTTAAAAGCAAAACTGATTGTATCCGTTTAGATGGAAATCTTTTCTAATGCAGTTCCCTGGCCAAAGAGCTCTCTAGTCCATCGCCCAGCCTCCTCTAGACAAAGTCATCGTCTCTGCAAAGGTCAGCACCCAGAGGGTGGATTTTTCCACCTCAGCCTCTCACTGTTCTGTTTCTCCCTGGCACTTCCACAGTGAATCCTTGCGCCCACAGAAGCCCGCCTGCTGGGCACACACCACCCCCCGTTCCTCACTGCTGTCTCATCTTGCAGCACTTGGTGGCACTGACTCCCACTCACGCCACACTGACCCCCTCCACTCTCAACACCCTTGGGCTATACCACCTTCCCCTGCGTAGTTTCCTCCTCTGCCCACTTCCCAGCACTGGGCTTCCTTCGTCATAGGCTTTACCACCTGGCCCACCTCCATGTCCTCACCCCGACCCCTGCCATCGTCTTGAGTGACTTCGCATTTCCAGCACCACGTCCCCTCAGTTCTCAGACTCCTGCATCTCTGATGACTTCCTTCCCTCCTCAGTTGCTCCAGGACCTTGTCATCACCCGTTGCTGCCTTAGCCACAGCTAGGATCCCTGCCTGTGTAACTGGCTCCTCCTTGACCACTTGCTCGTTGCATCTGGACCTTCCACCCGCTGACTCCACTCCTTTTATGGAAGAGTTCGTGCCTCTGCAAAAGCTGTGTCTGCTTTGTCTATTGTCAGGAGAGCTTCAGAGGTGGAATTGTGAACTTCCATCACGAAACACCTCTCGGAGTTCCCATCGTGGCTCAGTGGTTAACGAATCCGACTAAGAACCATGAGGTTGCAGGTTCGATCCCTGGCCTTGCTCAGTGAGTTGGTTAAGGATCCGGCATTGCCATGAGCTGTGGTGTAGGTTACAGACGTGGCTCGGATCCCGCGTTGCTGTGGCTGTGGCTAAGGCCAGCAGCTACAGCTCCTGTTAGACCCCTAGCCTGGGAACCTCTGTATGCCGCGGGTGTGGCCTTAGATAAGGCAAAAAGACAAAAAAAAAAGAAAGAAACACCTCTCTACTTTTAATCCCCCCCCCAAATATTTGCATGCCAACCCTCCCCGGACGTTGGAGGTTTACAGCAGTGAACAAAACAGCAAAAGCTCCTGCCCTCGCTGAGCTTTTATATTCTAATGTGCATTCTCCTAAACCAGTAGCGCTGTCCGTTTTGCTTGCTTCTGAGGTCAGAATCACAGTCCAGTATTTTCTTGCCGGTACTTGAATTCTCTTGCCCTCAGCTATGTCTCCACATCCAACGTGGTGCCCTCTGCTTACCTGGCGCTTGCCTCTGTGTACAGCCAGGCAGAGCTTCAGAGTCACACACGAGGGCAGGCTGCTCCTACCAGCTCTGTGAGGATGTCTGCCTACCCCCCTATGTCCCCCGGGAACCTCACTCCCTTGCTCTCTTCAATGGCTTCTTTTTTCAAGTCCTGATTTCCCCAACCCGCTGAGTCAGGCCAGGGATCGAACCCGCATCCTCATGGATACTAGTCAGCTTTGTTTCCACTGCACCACAGCGGGAACTTCCTCAAGTCCTGATTTCTCACAAATGAGAAATAAGTTGGATTCCCTAACATATTACTTCAGCTCCTAATATCCGGAAAAAGCAACACTAGTAACAACAGTTCACAGTTATTGCAGGTGTATTAGGTCCTAAGCACTGTTCCGAGTATTTCCTTGTCCCACCTCAGTTAATTTAATTATGTAAATTACATTTAATTACATAGTGCTCACAATTATTACCTCCTGTTTTTGTTTTTGTTTTTTTGTGTGTCTTTTTTGCCTTTATCTAGAGCTACACCCGTGGCGTATGGAGGTTCCCAGATTAGGGGTCTAACAGGAGCTGTAGCCGCTGGCCTTCGCCACAGCCACAGCCACGTGGGATCCGAGCTGCGTCTGCGACCTACACCACAGCTCACGGCAACGCCAGATCCTTAACCCACTGAGCAAGGCCAGGGATCGAACCCGCAACCTCATGGTTCCTAGTCGGATTCGTTAACCACTGGGCCACGACGGGAACTCCTAGTGCTCACAATTATTAACTGCTGTTTTTGTTACTGAGCTCAGGGCTGCCGTCCCACTCAGAGTCACCACAGCACTGCAAGCCGGAGCTGTCGGCCCATTTGCTGCCCCCTGCTCCTTCTGCGCTTGCTCTCTGTTTCCACACTTCGTACACGCCTCTGCCTCTGCTTGCACTGCTGTGCCTCCCTAACTTGTCTAGTGGCTTCCTGTTCATCCGTGAAGGTTCCGTGCAAGTGCTCTTCCTCCCCGAGTCCTCCCTGACCCCTCACACGGCACATTCATGCAGCTGCTTTGTCCCACCTTACACATGGCTGTCAGTGTTTGCGAATTGTCCATCTCGTGGATAGAACTTTCTCTGCGGTGAGCAGGAAAGGAACTCACCGTTACTGACGGCCCTTCACCCTTTCCTCTGCTCCAGACCTGACCCGGGGAAGGGGGTGGTAGATATATCATTCGGGGGCTGAGGAACCTGATGATGGAAATTATGAGCCAACTTCCCCCAAGACGCAGCGGTGAAAATCAGAGCTGGGATCTGTGGCCAGGTCTGCTCCAGTCTGTCAGCCTGTGTTCTTTCTGCTACACCCACTCTGCATTCCTGAGTTTTAACCATGTGTTAGAAGCTGGTGATTGTTTCGATGGTGCTTCGTTCGTTCCGCAAGCATGATTTTGCTTTGAACCCGATTTCGGTGTGGCGGGGACTTTCTCCTTGTCAGGCAGGCCTGCTCTTTTTGGACCAGTTTCAAATAGTGGCCCAATTCACTGGCACATTTTGCTCTGTTGCCTTACTTTCTCGAAATGAAATTTTTCTGACTGACTTGTAATCCGCAACCATTTTTTATAAAGCTAGTTGCCGTTTATTTTTAATGTTTCTTAAAACCTCCGATCGTATACTTTGTGACATCTGTGCTGGCTTTTTCTTTTCTTCCCATCGACTGTGCCTCTGAAAGTTAAAGCTGCCCGATCCAAAACTTCTAGGTCAGATTTTCCAATTAATAATCACTTTCCGGAGTTCCCCTCATGGCACAGTGGTTAAAGAATCCGACTAGGAACCATGAGGTTGCGGGTTCGATCCCTGGCCTTGCTCAGTGGGTTAAGGATCCGGCGTTGCCGTGAGCTGTGGTGTAGGTCGCAGACGCGGCTCGGATCCCGCGTGGCTGTGGCTGTGGCGAAGGCCGGCGGCTACAGCTCCTGTTAGACCCCTAGTCTGGGAACCTCCATATGCCGCGGGTGCGGCCCTAGATAAAGCAAAAAGACAAAAAAATAATCACTTTCCTTCACTTCTGAAGGCTCTAGCCTCACATCTTATTCACACAATGGGGTATATATGTCATAGTCCAAATCAGTTATGATCTGGGGAGAAGCTGATAACATACAGTAAAATAACTTGAATACAGGTAGAATGGAGTAATAACATTGCAGGTCTGAGTAGCAGAAATAAATTTGTTTGAGTAAGAGTGACTTCATTCCTCCCTTTCACTACCCCCCCCCCATCCAGTGTGTAGGCAGCACCTGTCAGTTCTGCCTTTAAAGTGATCCCAGAACCACTTGTTTGTCTCCGTGACCTGTGCTTTCCTTTAAAAGCACTGCCATCTCTTCCTTGGAAGATTACCTAGTCTCTTAAGGGATCGCCCACATCCCTCACCCCACTTCACATGTCTGTCCCTTTGTAATCTCCACACAGCAACCAGAGAAGCTCTTTTTTTTATTTTATTTTATTTTTGTCTTTTTGCCTTATCTAGGGCCACACCCACGGCATATGAAGGTTCCCAGGCCAGGGGTCTAACAGGACCTGTAGCTGCTGGCCTTCGCCACAGCCACAGCAATGCGGGATCCGAGCCACGTCTGCGACCTATACCATAGCTCACGGCAACGCCGGATCCTTAACCCACTGAGCGAGGCCAGGGATCAAACCCGCAACCTCATGGTTCCTGGGCAGATTCGTTTCCCCTGAGCCATGACAGAAACTCCAACAGAATGTCTTAATGGCCCATACTTTACTTTAAAAAAAAATTTTTTTTTTGTCTTTTTGCCTTTTCTAGGGTTGCACCCGTGGCATATGGAGGTTCCCAGGCTAGGGGTCTAACAGGAGCTGTAGCCGCCGGCCTTCACCAGAGCCACAGCAATGCGGGATCTGAGCCGCGTCTGCAACCTACACCACAGCTCACGGCAATGCCGGATCCTTAACCCACTTAGCGATACTAGGGATTGAACCTACAACCTCATGGTTCCTAGTCGGATTCATTAACCACTGAGCCACGACGGGAACTCC
Organism: Catagonus wagneri; assembly: GCA_004024745.2. Classification (NCBI taxonomy): domain Eukaryota; kingdom Metazoa; phylum Chordata; class Mammalia; order Artiodactyla; family Tayassuidae; genus Catagonus; species Catagonus wagneri. The sequence goes on from PVHT020000081.1 coordinate 2,346,992, forward strand.
CAGAGAAGCTTTTTAAACCACAGGTCACATCTTAGCACTCCTCCGCTGAAGCATGTATTTGATACCTGGGCAAAGCAGGGAGTACATAAATCTTAATTTTTCTTTCTCCGGATTACTCAGAGTCATACATTGTAATTGCCCAAATATGTCAAGATAATGAGTCTCCCAGCCAGATGTCTCAGTATATTCCTATCCAACACAGATCAATGACAAAGAAAATGTGCTTTCCTCTAAAACATGCTTTGCAGCTTACAAGCTGTCAACTAGACAGCTGCCAGTTTGCTTGGGGCAGAGAGCAGCAGTATCTCATTCGGGTAGCAGAGGCAGTGTAAATAGAGCTTTAGTTCTCGGAGTTCCCATTGTGATTCAGTGGAAATGAATCTGACTAGCATCCATGAGGACACAGGTTCGATCCCTGGCCTCCCTCGCTCAATGGGTTAAGGACCTGGTGTTGCTGTGAGCTGCCATGTAGGTCACACACACGGCTCGGATCTGGTGTTGCTGTGGCTGTGGTGTAAGCTGGCAGCTGTAGCTCCAGTTCGACCCCCTAGCCTGGGAACTTCCATGTGCTGTGGGTATGGTACTAAAGAGAAAGGAAGGAAGGAAGGAAGGAAGGAAGGAAGGAAGGAAGAAAGAAAGGAAGAAAGGAAGGAAGGAAGGAAGGAAGAAAGGGAAAGGAAGGGAGAAAGAAAGAAAAGGAAGAAAAGAAAAAGAGAGGGAGGGAAAGAGAGAGGAGGGAGGGAGGGAAGAAGGAAAGGAAGGAAGGAAGAAAGAAAAAGAAATAAAGAAAGGGAGCTCCCTTAGGAATTTGTGTGGTGGTACGGTGGGTTTAGCAGCAGTGTCTCTGGAGAGCCAAGATATAGGTTCAATCCCCAGCCTGGCACAGCGGATCAGCGTTGCCACAGCACAACTGCAGCTCCAGTCTAATCCCTGTCCCGGGAATGCCATATGCTGTAGGGCGGCCAAAAAAGAAAAAAAAAAAAAAAGAAAAGCCAGAAATAGAGTTCCAACCGGTCTGGATCCGACTGTGGCAGTGGTGCCATAGTTCCAATACTGGCTGTTCTCATGAAAACAGAGCCAAGAATGCCAGATGGAAATTCCGTGTGCAAAGATGTAAATCGTGCACAGAGGAAAAACTGATAGCACTTGCTACATGTGGGGGCGCTCACAGGAAAGGGAGTTCAGTCACAGTATATGAATATCCACCTAAATATAGTTGTGCTGTATTCATTAATGCTTACTAGCAAGACCTTTGTGCTCTGAAAATTGTATTCCTGTGTGAGGTTAGGTCAGTGAGAGCGCCAGGATTCCTGAGCTGGGGAAAAATGCTCACACACACACACACACTGTGCTGCTATGTCATTACCAAGTACAAGTACGCGTTGTATTCATATCTGTATATATTTAACGTCATTAACACACACACACACACACACACATACACTGTGCTGCTATGTCATTACCAAGTACAAGTACGCATTGTATTATCTATATATTTAACGTCATTAGCAAGTGAAATAGATGTGTGTCTCTTTCAGCATCTATTTATCCATATCAAACACTCATTCCTGACCAACCTCGAGGCGTAAAACCCTGGCTTGGCCCCTTTCCCCGTTGTCACCTGGGCTCAGTCTCCCTTAAGTCAGTTTCCTTCATTCTTCTCCCCTCTCTAGTTCTGCAACTCAGTAAAAGAAGCAAACAGAGAAAACATGCGCATACACGCATGATTAGAGTAAAAGATAGGTCAGACTCCTCCTCTCACATGATCCCGCTTTTATTATTGGTTCCTCCAGCCCACTCTGCCTTCCCCCCTTTTTTTTTTTTAATCACCATGGTGCACTCACAGCGCGCTTTACTGTGGGCCCTTTAAGTGTGAGCAACTGTCAGAGGGGCTGCAACTGTCATAGATTCTCCAGGTTTGCTTCTGGATTCTTACCTGTATGTAGTTTAGGAGAGGCTCCAGTGTTAAATCATGGCTTCTGATTCAAACCCAGCCTCGGAGGACACGTTTCGAGGTAAGAAATCAGTCGGGAGGGGCTTCATGCTCTGGCTTTGGCCGTGACTTTTCTGTGCTGAGACAGCCGTGGGACGAGATAGCCGCTAACCCGTGGTCGGCAGTGTCCATGACCTGCCGAAGAGTCAAGTGCTTATGGGCCACGTTTGAGGTAGTTTTTCAGACACAGACGTACCATCAAATTGTCTTGCTAATTTTTTCTCTTCCCTTGCCAGCCAACAGGGATTGGGGGCTCCCTTTTGACTCCGAAGTGGAGATTTTCCTACGCAGAGTTGACAACAGTTGTTGCCTCCCCATTTTAAGAAACTGTCTCACAGTTCAGGCTCTTGTATGTTAAATGGTTATCGAAAGTACAGACACTGGGAACGAGTTCTCTTTGATGTCCGTTTTTAGATATGCTTCATCTGAGACTGTTCTCGGAAAAATAGTCATGATTTATTAATTTGCGGGCTCCCAAGAAGCGATCTTTTCTAGTAATTTAGATAATATCAAAGTTAATAATAATCTAAGTTATTCTTCTAATGACAGCCCCCCCCCCATCTTTATTTCAGCTCCAGTGTGCTGCTCTGCTCGTTACAACCTAGCATTTTTGGCCTTTTGGGGGTTCTTCGTTCTCTATTCCTTACGGGTGAATCTGAGTGTTGCCTTGGTGGACATGGTGGATTCAAACACAACTGTGGCGGAGAATAGAACGTCCAGCGAGTGCGCAGAGCACTCTGCGCCCATAAAAGTTCTGCATAACCAAACGGTACGTGCTGTTGTCCAAGCAGGCGATCTTAACCCTGAAATACTCCCAAGTCAAAACCTTGAAAATTACTGAATCTGTTCACCCTGCAGAGGCCACAAACACTCTCTTCATGTAATTCTGAATCGCTTTCTTTGGCGTTTTCCCAAAGTTGGAGAGTAACTTGTCACTGTACCTGCTGCAGCTTGTGCCCTGATCTGTTTAAAAAGTCCTTTTTCAGTTTCCTCTGTCTTCGAAGGGAATTTAGAAAAACCTGTCTGGCGTACTAGAAAAGTAGATCATTTTAGATGTTGCGAAACAGTTTTTATGGGACCATCCTTGAAGTCATTTTGCCAGCCTCATATTGTGGTGCAATTGATAAGCGCATGTTCATTTGTTGAGGATTGAATTTTACGCACTTGAAATGTTTTATTTCGCATATCACATGAGAGAATACAGGGGGAAAAGGCTGGTGTCCCTTTTTTTTTTCTTTTTTGGCTGCCCTGTGATATACGAAGTTCCCTGGCCAGGGATTGGATCCAGGCCACAGCTGTGACCTACCCGGAAGCTGCCGCAATGCGAGATTCCGGGTAGGTCGCAGCTACTGGGCTGGGGATCAAACCTGTGCCCTGGTACTGCACAGATGCCAACAGTCCCTTTGCGCCGCAGCGGGAACTCCTGGTGTCCTTTCTTTATGATTATATTTTTGCCCATCTTCAGTGCTCACAAAGGGGCCAGATCCCACAGGAGTGCAGCTCCTCTCCCATTGACAAACGAGGGCAGTCAAACGGGGAAAGAGGGCTTCTGCCCAAATAAGCACATGTATGAAACTTGTCAAAAATCTTCCCACTGGACTTCAGTGATGTTGCTGAGTACATATTTGGGGTCATTTCACTCACTTTCCCCACCTCGACCTATAACAGCTGGGCACTTCAGAAAGCCCTGAAATTCCCACAGAAGAGCTACAAATTGGTACCCTAAGCATGGATAATTAGGGGTTTGTTTTGTGTCTCTACTTTCAAGAAATGCCTCTGGTGGCCCAGCTGCTTATCTGCCCTCTCTCAACAGTAAAAAGAAACCCTGACTAGTTCTCGACACGTGGGCTAGGTGACATGTCAGATGCTCAGTGACCAGACCCTCCCTGTCACCTCAGTGTGTGCTGCTAGAAATTAAAACACATTTACCACTCACAAGAAGTTTTTGGCTTGGTTTAATTTTTTTTTTCTTTTTCTTTTTTTTTTTTTTTTTTTTTGCCACGGCATGCAGTGCCTTGATATGGGCTCTCAGTTCCCAGACCAGGGATTGAACTCAGGCTGCAGGGGTGATGTGGAGTCCGAATCACTAGACCACCAGAGAACTCCCTTGGTTCAAATTCTTGCTCTTTTGTGTTGCTCTATATGCTTGGTCTACAACAGGGAGGTATTAATTACGTATATCTATGCATACCAGTAACCAACATTTAGTGAATGCTTAGTGTGTGTCAGGCCTTATTGTACGGGCCTTTTTCTTTTAATCTTTCCAGATTGCGAATCTAATAAGTTACAGAGCCGGGCTTGAACCCAAGCCTGGCCCCAAAGCCTGGCCAAGCCACTGCGTTATCCTTTCAGTAGCTTTCTGGGTTGGGCTATTGCCTTTTTTGAGCCTTCTTTGTCATGGTCATTGCAACACATCCGCAATTCATCCCATAATCTAGTTTCATAAAATAGCAAGTTTTCTTGAACATTATGACTTTCCATGATTTTTTCCATTCAATTCTAGAAACTGCATGTCTATATCACCATGACTCAGCCAGTAGAAAGTCGGCGTGTTCTTCGGTGTAAAACAGTGGTTCAAAATTACATGTAGAGGAGTTCCCGTCGTGTCCCAGGGGGAAACGAATCTGACCAGCATCCGTGAGGATGCAGGTTCGATCCCTGGCCTCGCTCAGTGGGTCGGGCATCTGGCATTGCTATGAACTGTGGTGCAGATCACAGATGTGGCTTGGATCTGGCATTGCCGTGGCTGTGATATAAGCCAGCAGTTACAGCTCTGATTCAACCCCTAGCCTGAGAACCTCCGTATGCCGTGGGTGCGGCCCTAAAAAGCAAAAACAAAACAAAACAAAAAATTTACATGTATTTGAACTTACATGCCAGTAAGAGAAAGGAGCAATTTCATCAAGGTCTTAAAGGGTTATTTTTTTTTCCTTCCTACTCCTTATAGGGTAAAAAGTACCAATGGAATGCAGAAACCCAAGGATGGATCCTTGGGTCTTTTTTTTATGGCTATATCATCACACAGATTCCTGGAGGATATATTGCCAGCAGGAGTGGGGGGAAACTGCTGCTGGGGTTTGGGATCCTTGGCACCTCCGTCTTCACGCTGTTAACTCCCCTGGCCGCAGATTTTGGAGTTGGAGCCCTCGTTGCGATCAGGGCACTAGAAGGACTAGGAGAGGTAATGTTTTTTTCTTCGGTTTTTCTTCTTACCCTCTATTGCTTTCTTGTCTTCTTAGAGATATTGTTCTTTGGCATGAGTATGCACCAAAATTTGACACTGGAAGATAACAGGAATCTATTTTTTAATTAGAAAAAAGATTAACTAGAAAATAACCTGAAAGATTTCATTTGTGATCAGTGAGGTCTCTCGAGCGGGAGCACTCCAAAATTAGGAACTTTAGTCAGAGACGCAAGAAAACATTTTCTAGGTAACACTTCATAGCGCCCCCTACTTAGAAAGCACTACAGAAACCATGAAGATAGGAGTTCCCTTCGTGGCTCAGTGGTTAATGAATCCGATTAAGAACCATGAGGTTGTGGGTTCGATCCCTGGCCTCACTCAGTGGGTTAAGGATCCGGCGTTGCCGTGAGCTGTGGTGTAGGTTGCAGATGCGGCTCGGATCCTGCATTTGCTGTGGCTGTGGCGCAGGCCGGCGGCTACAGCTCCTGTTAGACCCCCAGCCTGGGAACCTCCACATGCCATGGGTGCGGCCCTAGATAAGGCAGAAAGACAAAAAAAAACTCAAAAAACCATGAAGTTAGACCATCCTGCCTCTTGAATTTTTGCCACAGTTTACCTCTTCATTGGTTGCCCAGGTCTAAAACACATTTTACGTGATAGAGTGTCAAATTCCTTGTTTTATGTTAAATTTGTTGTTTTTCATAGAAGTTCCTCTTTATCATTTTTTTTTCTGGTCCTCTAACTTAAAGACAAGTGATTTATCATTTTTGTAACTACCTTTTTTTTTTTTTGGCCACACCCTTGGCATATGGAAGTTCCTGGGCCAGGGATTAAATCCAAGATGCAGCTTTGACCTACACCAGAGCTGCAACAACACCGGATCCTTAACCCACTGTACCGGGCCGGTACTGAACCCATACCTTAGCTGAGCTGCCACAGAGACAACAGCAGGCTCTTAACCTACTGCACCACAGCGGGAACTCCATAACTGTTTTTTTTTTTTAGTTCTGTGATTATTCTAGACTTTCTTCTGCTTTTAAAATTGTCATTATTTTATTTTATTTTTTTTGTCTTTCTGCCTTGTCTAGGGCTGCACCCGTGGCATATGGAGGTTCCCAGGCTAAGGGTCTAACAGGAGCTGTAGCTGCCGGCCTATACCACAGCCACAGCAACGTGGGATCCGAGCTGCGTCTGCAACCTACACCACAGCTCACGGCAACGCCGGATCCTTAACCCACTGAGCGAGGCCAGGGATCGAACCACAACCTCATGGTTCCTAGTCAGATTCATTAACCACTGAGCCCTGACGGGAATTCCTAAAATTGTCATTATTAATATTTAATCTTTTCTGCTCTAAGATCTCTGCTTTTTTTTAATTTTCATTGTAAACATTTCATTCCTTCTTTTATTTTCCCTTCCACTTTTGTGTTTCATCATATGTATCTCCATCTTTAAATAATGATCTTTTTTATTTTCTAACTTTAAATTAAACTGCGAAGCCAAGGATAGATTTATTTTGCTCTCCCTTAACATTTCTTTAACCCAAGGAAGATAGTGGACTCTGGGTTTGGTATCAAGCATAAAGGCTGTTTTAGGTAACATTAGCTCATGCTGTATAGGAGAAACACTGACTGAAGCCATAAAATCAGAGTTTGAATAATAATTCTACTATATCTAATAGTGGAACTATATTTTAAAATATAAATATTATACAAATACAGTACATGCATATAATATAAATGTAGTTACAAAATACCTATCACATCTTCAGTCACAGCTCAGATGATATAATAATGATTAGAAAACTTTGGGCAAAAAAAAAAAAAAAAAAGGAGTTCCCGTCGTGGCGCAGTGGTTAACGAATCCGACTAGGAACCATGAGGTTGCGGGTTCGATCCCTGCCCTTGCTCAGTGGGTTAAGGATCCGGCGTTGCCGTGAGCTGTGGTGTAGGTTGCAGACACGGCTCGGATCCTGCGTTGCTGTGGCTGCGGCGCAGGCCAGTGGCCACAGCTCCGATTAGACCCCTAG
>PVHT020000081.1:2355197-2412144 GCA_004024745.2 Catagonus wagneri
TAAGGATCCGGCGTTGCCGTGAGCTGTGGTGTAGGTTGCAGACACGGCTCGGATCCTGCGTTGCTGTGGCTGCGGCGCAGGCCAGTGGCCACAGCTCCGATTAGACCCCTAGCCTGGGAACCTCCACATGCCGCGGGTGCGGTCATAAACCCGCGGCCATAAAATGACAAAAAGGCAAAAAAAAAAAAAAAAAAGAAAACTTTGGAAGTTTCCAAATGCTATTTAAATTTAAGCTTTGATCACTCTTCTGGATGTTCTTATTTTGACCTTATTAAATATACTACAAAACCCTTCTTAAATACAAATTTAAATTACAAATTCAGTACATATAATATATAATATAAATGTAATATATCCTCAGTCACAGCTCGGATGAGATAATAATTACTGGGAAACTTTGGGACTTGCTGAGTACTATTTAAATTCAAGCTTTGAGGAGTTCCTGTTGTGGCACAGTGGAAACAAATCCAACTAGGAACCATGATATTGTGGGTTCGATCCCTAGCTTCACTCAGTGGGTTAAGGATCCGGCATTGCCATGAGCTGCAGTGTAGATTGCAGATTGGCTTGAATCCTGCGTTGCTGTGGCTGTGGCGTAGGCCAGCAGCTGTAGCTCCAATTGGACCCCTAGCCTGGGAACCTCCATGTGCCTCGGCTGTGGCCCTAAAAATCAATCAATCAATCAATCAATTTAAGTTTTGATCACTCTTCTGGATGTTCTTATTTTGACCTTATTGAGTATACTAAAAAATGCTTCTTAGCTATAAAATAAAAGTAGCCCCCATTACCAGGTTCCTCTTCTCCTTACCTAAGGAGAATATGTTATAGAGATAAACTGAAGCTGTAAGAGAGTAACTAATCTTTCTGGGGCTACACAGCTAGTACGTGGCCATGGAGAGCTGTGAACCCACTGGGGTCTGTCCCCCCCTACCCTGTCCCATGGCATCTCCCCTTCTCCCAAGCCTGTGAACCTTCCCACCTCTACTGTTCCGTTGCTTCTCCACATCAGTAATTGACGCGCTTTTTTTTCCCCCTGCTTTTTAGAGCTGCACCTGCGGTGTAGGGAAGTTCCCAGGCTCCGGGTTGAATCAGAGCTACAGCTGCTGGCCTACACCACAGCCACAGCCACGCCAGATCTGAGCTGCATCTGTGACCTACACCACAGCTCACGGTGACACCAGATCCTTAAACCGACTGAGCGAGGCCAGGGATTGAACACGCAACCTCATGGTTCCTAGTCGGATTCGTTAACCACTGAGCCACGACGGGAACTCCCAGTAGTTGACATTTTTCTAAATTGAGGTATAGTTGATACACAAAATTATATAAATTTCAGATGTACAACATAGTGATTCAAAATTTTTTATTGTAGTCCATTTATAGTTATTATAAAATATTGGTTATAATCCCTGTGATGTACAATACATCCTTATAGCTTATTTCGGATAGTTTGCACCTCTTAATCTCCTACCTCATTTACCCCTCCATTAATTAGCGTTTACTAGGCTAATTATCACCAGAAAAAGGAAAAAAAACACAAAAACTCTAATTGAATTTGCCTTTTTTTTCAGTAGGACCATTTTTCCTCTTGATTAAAGGTCAATTTGAATGTTCTTCTCATAGCCCACAGTATTAGCTCAGTACTTTTATTTTATTTTACTGTATTTTTTTTTTTTTTTTTAACCTTATCTAGGGCCGCACCCATGGCATATGGAGGTTCCCAGGCTAGGGGTCTAACAGGAGCTGTAGCCGCCAGCCTTCGCCACAGCCACAGCAACGCGGGATCCGAGCCGTGTCTGCGACCTACACCACAGCTCACGGCAATGCCGGATCCTTAACCCACTGAGCAAGGCCAGGAATCGAACCCACAACCTCATGGTTCTTAGTCGGATTCGTTAACCACTGAGCCACGATGGGAACTCCGAGCTCAGTACTTTTAAAAGTCGTGTATTGGTAGCACTCTCATTTCATTCAGGTCATAAATGAAGAAGGTGAGTCAAATAAACCTTGAGAAGTATCCCCTTATGTCAGCATTCATTGCATTCTTTTATTTCTATTGTCACCCTTACCTTGAAGTTCTCAAACCGGTTGGCAGAGTCCACAGATCCTTGCTTAGATTTTGAAAGTGTTGCCTTATGAAGTATTTTCACTCAACACTATAAAGGTATCTCACTTCATGAAACCCATTCTGGTGTATCTTATCCAGACATTTCTCTTGCAACAAAATATCCAGCTGAATTTAAAACATTAACATAGCTACCTTGTATTTCATCAGAAATATCTTTTTCCCTCTCCAGGGTGTCACATTTCCAGCCATGCACGCCATGTGGTCTTCTTGGGCTCCCCCTCTTGAAAGAAGCAAGCTTCTTAGTATTTCATATGCAGGTGAGGTAACTATTTTATAGAGCCTTTTGCTACAATCTGTTATCTGTATATTAACCTTGGGGAAAATGTGCACACCAGAATCACACAGTGTCAGGTGCTGCCTTTGGGGGAAAATAAGGTTTGGGGGTATAACTTTATTATTAAATTTTCCCCTTGAGATCAGCAACATAGAGCAATGTGGCTTAATTGACTATTATAATTTTTCCATCTGCCAAATTTTCTTTTGAAACCTATTGCCTTTTCAGATGTAGGTATAGGAAATGCTTTAACAAAACAAAACCAGAGTTCCTGTCGTGGTGCAGCGGTTAACGAATCCGACTAGGAACCATGAGGTTGTGGGTTTGATCCCTGGCATCACTCAGTGGGTTAACGATCTGGTGTTGCCATGAGCTGTGGTGTAGGTTGCAGATGCAGCTTGGGTCTGGCGTTACTGTGGCTGTGGCGAAGGCCTGCAGCTGCAGCTCTGATTAGACCCCTAGCCTGGGAACCACCATATGCCATGGGTGTGGCCCTAAAAAGCAAAAAACAAAACAAAACCAAAAACCAAACCCAAAAAAGGACAATAGCTGGAAAATGGAACCCTTTTATCCTTAATCTGTGGTTTCTAATTTGATCATCTGAATAAGTATGTCATAATTCTCAAGTCTTGCCTTCAGACACTATTTTTTTTGTTTTGTTTTTGTTTTTTTAGGGCCACACTTGTGGCATATAGAGGTTTCCAGGCCAGAGGTCGAATCAGAGCTATAGTTGCCGGCCTATACCATAGCCACAGCCACACCAGATCCAAGCCTCGTCTGTGACCTACACACAGCTCAGGGTACCGCTAGATCCCTGACCCACTGAGCAAGGCCAGGGCTCGAACCTGCGTCCTCATGGATACTAGTCAGATTTGTTTCCACTGCACCACAGCAAGAACTCCCAGACACCTTTTTTTTTCTTCTATACATTTATTTGCTATTATTTTGATCTACAGGTAAATAGCATGAGCTTTATATGTGAATTATAATTTTACCAGCTTATATACTGAATGAAAACTTTTTGACCTGACCACTTTTAAATACAGTGGTTGAGAAAGGCCTGTGTGGTGGCTTTTAAGCTAAAATCTGAAGGATGAGAACAAACCAGTCAGGCAAAGAGGAGAGCATTCCAGCCAGCCAGAACAGCGTGTTGACAGTCTCTCAGGCAGGAGATAGCATAAGGATTCAAAGCAATAAGAAACCACTGTAGGTGTCTAGAACACACTGAATAAAGTGGGAAATGCAAGAGATGGGGTTAGAGAAAAAGACAAGAGCCAGATTTCATCCAGGCTTACAGACCACAGGAAGGAATAAAGCTGTTTTTTCTTCCCAGATACAGTGGGGAGACATCAGAGGTTTTTAATCAAGAGAGAAACATGATCCCATGTATGCTTTTTGTTTTTGTTTTTATTTTTGTTTTTAGGGCCGCACCCACAGTGTATGGAAGTTCCCAGGCTAGGGGTTGAATCAGAGCTACAGCTGCCAGCCTACGCCACAGCCACAGCCACAGCAATGCAGGATCTGAGCCACGTCTGCAACCTACACCACAGCTCACGGCAATGGCGGGTCCCCAACCCACTAAGCGAGGCCAGGGATTGAACCTGCATCCATGTGGATACTAGTCGGATTCATTTCCTCTATGCCACAACGGGAACTCCCCACGTATGTTTTCTGAGATTCTTGTAGACACTGGTGTGAGAAATCTGATTAGAAGTTCAAGGTCAGGCACTATCTGTGACTCTTCTTTCACTATTAAATAAAGTCTAAGCTCCCAGCAGGGGTTAAGATTCTTTGCAGTCTGCGCCACTTCCTTGCAGGCAGCCCGGTCCCTGGCACTTAGTTCCTGTCATGGAGCAGGTATTCCATAACTAGCTGTCTTTCTAGCCTCTGTCTCCTGTTCCTTTCCTTCACCCAGCTGAAGTTCCCAAACCCATGCTCTCCTTTCCTACATCTGTGCCTTTGCTCCCCCGTTACACCTGCCTCTCTGTCTTCTTTTTTCTTAAGTTGTAATTCGTGATTATGCTTATTTTTTTATTTTTATTTTTTTTGTCTTTTTGCCTTTTATGTAGAGCTGCACCAGCGGCATGTGGAGATTCCCAGGCTAGGGGTCTAACAGGAGCTGTAGCCGCCGGCCTTCGCCACAGCCACAGCAATCCGGGATCCGAGACGCATCTGCAACTTACACACAGCTCACGGCAACGCTGGATCCTTAACCCACTGAGCGAGGCCAGGGATCGAACCCACAACCTCATGGTTTTTAGTCGGATTCGTTAACCACTGAGCCACGAAGGGAACTCCTGCTTATTTTTTATTACCCAGTGAATTTTATTACATTTATAGTTGTACAGTGATTGCCACAACCCAGTTTTATAGCATTTCCATCCCAAACCCCCAGCACATCCCCCCACCCCCCAACCCGTCTCATTTGGAAACCGTAAGTTTTTCAAAGTCTGTGAGTCAGTGGAGAAAAGACAGTCCCTTCATCAAGTGGTGCTGGGAAAACTGGACAGCTACATGTGAAAGAATGAAATTAGAACACTCGCTAACACGTACATAAAAATAAACTCAATATGGATTGAAGACCTAAATACAAGACCGGATACTATAAAACTCTTAGAGGAAAACATAGGCTGAACACTCTCCGACATAAACCACAACAATGTCTTCTCAGATCCACCTGTTAGAGTAATGACAATAAATCTTCTTTCTTACGGGACGAGATCTGGCTCATCCCTTCAAAGTTCACTGCGTGGAGTTCCCATTGTGGCTCAGTGGTTAACGAATCTGACTAGGAACCATGAGGTTGCGGGTTCGATCCCTGGCCCCGCTCAGTGGGTTAAGGCTCTGGCGTTGCCATGAGCTGTGGTATAGGTTGCAGATGCAGCTCGGATCCCACGTGGCTGTGGCTGTGGCGAAGGCCGGCGGCTACAGCTCCTGTTAAACCCCTAGCCTGGGAACCCCCATATGCTGCGGGTGCGGCCCTAAAAAGCAAAAAAAAAAAAAAGACAAAGTTCACTGCTCTTCTTACGTCTTTGGCTGACATCTAGAGGTGAGAGGTAACCTGTCCTGTATTCAAACTTCCATGTTGTTCTGGGACACACAGCCCTTTCTACATGTAATATTATTTATTTATATTACCTCCTCTGTAAGACTGAAACTTGAGACCAGAAATAATGTGTGATTATTTTAGCTCCCACCGGACCTACTAAGATGTTTTCTGTTTGGCGGTTAAAATTAATCTTATTACTTAATTTATCTGAAACAATTGTTATATATTGGAAGTAAATTAGATTGCTGAAAGCGTCATTCTTTCTTCAGACATGCTGCAGTAGATTATGTTTAGAGACCACCTTTGAGCCTCTCCTCCAATACCTGTCTTTCCGACACATTTGCTAGTGAAGTGGCGTTTACTAGAGCTCATATTGGGTCATAATGGGTCTACTGATTGATGCCTTCTAATTCATCAATAGCTACATAGTTGTAACTAATGTAACTGCATATGAATGTGTGCATTTTGTATATTGTGGGTTTTTGTATAAATGATCCCTTCAAAGAATGGATGGCTTAGCTACATAATTGTAACTAATATAACTACATATTAATGTATACGTTTTACGTATTGCGGGTATTCTCATAAATGATCGGTTCATTGAATGGCCTGTATTTACCTATGACTAATTCAACTCCTACAGGATTTGCATGGCTCTTTCTTTTCGCCCATGTCTGTTACCCATCTTCTTTAGGCAGTAGACCTGTTCCCTTTTTGTTCATTCTCTCCCAAATTTACAAAGTCTTTGTTGTCGTTCTAGGGGCACAGCTTGGGACAGTAGTTTCTCTTCCTCTTTCTGGAATAATTTGCTTCTATTTGAATTGGACTTATGTCTTCTACCTCTTTGGTAAGTTTATGAAAAAATGTAACCTAAATTATAATGTGATGGATCCAAAATGTAAGAGTGATCTACTAATTGGTTAAAATATATATATTCCAATTCACTGAGGGAACCATCTCCTAAACTGCAAAGCTCTGAAACACTTACTGATAACCTGTTTTTCAATTTATGTGGTTAAAATGATCTGAGTTTTGGAGTTCCCGTCATGGCTCAGTGGTTAACGAATCCGACTAGGAACCATGAGGTTGTGGGTTCGATTCCTGGCCTTGCTCAGTGGGTTAAGGATCCGGCATTGCCGTGAGCTGTGGTGTAGGTTGCAGACATGGCTCGGATCCCGCGTGGCTGTGGCTGTGGCGAAGGCCGGCGGCTACAGCTCCTGTTAGACCCCTAGCCTGAGAACTCCATATCCCTAGATAAGGCAAAACAAAAAAAAGACCAAAAAAAAAATGATCTGAGTTGTGTACTAGTAATTAATTTTGAAATATTTGTTCAATAGAAATTGCTGTTGAATCCAGGACTTAAATGCTATACTAACTATCAAAAATTGCTATGTTGTTTATTATAAAAATGTATCTTTTGAAACTGTTTCTTCTCGCTGGGTAGTTTTTTGTTTTGTTTCGCTTTTATGGCCACACTCGCAGCATATGGAATTCCTGGGCCAGGGGTTGAATCCATACCACAGCCTCAACCTACATTGCAGCTGCAGCAATGACAGGTCCTTTAACCCACTGCGCTGGGCCAGGGATCGAACCCGCACCTTCTCTGCAACCCGGGCCACTTCAATCAGACTCTTAACCCACTGCACCACAGTGGGAATTCCTCACCGTAGTTTTAATATGTTGTTTGTTTGTTTAGACTCAGGTCTTTCATGTCTCAATCTCAATAGCAGGATGAATCACGTATTTGACAAATTGGATTGCCACATAAGCGTTTATGTAGGAGGTATAGCTGCAGTCAAAACAAAAAACAAATCAGTAAACAAAAGCAGATGTCTGTGGAAATAATAGATTGCAGACATTTATTTATTTATTTGTTTATTTATTTTTTCCATTATACCCAGCTGCACAGCGTGGCGACAGGGTTACACACACATATATGGATTCATCACAAGTGGTTAGACATAGTTCCCAGTGCTACACAGCAGGATCTCCTTGCTTTTCCAGCCCAGAGGCAACAGTCTACAACTATTAACCCCAGATCCCCCTACCATCCCATTCCCTCCCCCACCCTTTTTGCAACCAAAAGTCTGTTCTCCAAGTCCTTGATTTTCTTTTCTGCATAAAGGTTCATTTGTGCAGTATGTTAGATTCCAGATATTAGTGATATCATATGGTATCTGTCTTTCTCCTTCTGACTTACTTCACTCAGTATGAGGGTCTCTAATTCCATCCATGTTGCTGCAAATGACATTATCTTATTCTTTTTTATGGCTGAGTAGTATTCCATTGTGTATATGTACCACATCTTCCTAATCCAATCCTCTGTTGATGGACATTTGGGTTTCCGTATGCAGACATTTATTTTTTTGAAGATTCATCTGGCAGATCCTGATAGGCAGAGCCATGTGGTTAAAAGTTGTTCTCTTCAGGTGCAAATTTCCGACTATGAAAAGTCAGGGGGCTGTAACATACAGCACAGTGACTGTAGTCAATAATGAAGTGCCTACTTGAAAGTTGCCAAGAGAACATATTCTAAAAGTTCTCATCACAAGAAAAAAAATTGATAATTTTGTATGGTGACAGATGGTAAGTAGGCATTGTTTTTTGGTTTTGTTTTGGTTTTTTTTTTTGGCTTTTTAGGGCCCAATCCATGGCATATGGACGTTCCCAGCCTCTGGGGTTGAATTGGAGCTACAGCTGTTCACCTGCACCGCAGCCACAGCAACGTGGGATCCGAGCCGAGTCTTCAGACTACACCACAGCTCATGGCAACGCCGGATCCTTAACCTGAGTGAGGCCACGGATCAAACCCCTCATCCTCATGGATACTAGTCAGATTGGCTTTTGCTGTGCCACAACAGGAACTCCCAAATAACTAGACATTGTGGTGATCATTTCACAGTGTATATAAATAACGAGTCGTTATGTTGTACACATGAAACTAATGGAATGTTATATGCCAACTTTAAGCTGTTCTCTTCAAAATTTATAGGAAATGATACAAAGAGCAATTATCTCATTAAAGTATTATGAGAAGAACTTGAACTGAAAACTAAGCTGAAACCAAATTTACATAGAGTTTATAATGACAAAATTGTTTCAAGACATATAAAAATCACTGTTGGTGCAATCTAATTGTATTTAACTATTATTTTTCTCTTTTAAGGTCTAGTTGGAATCATTTGGTTTATTTTATGGATCTGGTTAGTTAGTGACACACCAGATACTCACAGGACAATCTCCCCTTATGAAAAGGAATACATTCTTTCATCATTAAGAAATCAGGTAAGGACTTTGGCACATTTTTTAAAAGTGACTTCAGAACTTTTTTCCTTCAGAATTAAGATACCAGGAGTTCCTGTCATGGCTCAGCAGAAACGAATCTGACTGGCATCCATGAGGAGGACGCAGGTTCAATCTCTGGCCTCATTCAGTGGGTTAAGGATCCGGCGTTGCCGTGAGCTGTAGTGTAGGCTGCAGACGCGGCTCGGATCCCGCGTTGCTGTGGCTGTGGCGAAGGCCGGCAGCTACAGCTCCTGTTAGACCCCTAGCCTGGGACCCTCCATATGCTATGGGTGTGACCCTACAAGACCAAATAAATAAATAAATAAATAAATGTTAGCTGTTAGAAAACTAACTGGTATATTTTTTTCCATATATATTTTTTTTAATGGCTGCTGCACTCACAACATATTGGAAGGTGCAGGTTTTGAATCTGAGCCACAGCTGTGATCAAGCCTCAGCTGCAGCAGTGCTGGATCCTTTAACCCACTTCCCCAGGTCAGGGATGGAGCTTGCAGCTCTGCAGCATCCCAAGCCACTGCAGCTGGATTCTCAACCCACTGTGCCGTGGCAGGAACTCCTTATCTGTGTTTTACATTTATTGTGATGTATCATAATATCATATGATATACACTCGTTTGCTCCTCTAGAATAGGTCTTTCTTGAGAAAAAAAATTATACTTACTGAAGCGAGATTTGTTTCCTTTAACTGAGCAAAATAAAGCAAGTCAGAAATTAAAGTCTATAATAATTTATTACAGTAAATTCTCAAGACATGAAGACAAAATATCTGCTTTTTGGTGGGAATAAAAAAACATGAAAACATTAGGAAAAATCAAAATGTATGTAGGAGTTCCCATCATGGCGCAGCAGAAGCAAATCTGACTAGGAACTATGAAGGTGTGGGTTTGATCCCTGGCCTCGCTCAGTGGGTTAAGGATCCGGCATTGCCATGAGCTGTGGTGTAGATCACAGACACAGCTGGGATCTGGCGTGGCTGTGGCTATGGTGTAGGCCGGCAGCTGTAGCTCTGATCAGACCCCTAGCCTGGGAACTCCATATGCCTCGGGTGTGGCCCTAAAAAGCAGAAAATGAATAAAATAAAATATGTATAGTCTTTAGCATCATTAATGTCTTCATAGTTACTTTATTAGTTTAAGAACATAAAATATTTCACATAAAACATTTTTTTGCCCATTAAGTTAATATGATTGATAATTTCAATTTTTGATATAGAGTCAACCAGGCAGCAAATTCAGCATTTACTCATTCACATTTCTTTTTACATTTTTTAATTTTGCTACAAATATCTCTATAAGCTGCTGAACTTTAAGAAATATGGCAGCCTGTGGTCCTTGCCCAAAGTTTGGCAAAGACTAAGAACTCACCAGTATAATAAAGTTATTTTGAGATCTCAGTGTCTTTGCAGTGTTAATCAGATGAATCACCCACTTTTTTCCATTGAGGAACAGAGATATAGAAAGATTTAGTGCATTGTCATGGGTCTTGCCACATAAAATTGAATATGTCTGGTAGGTACAGTGGAATATTACTCAGCCATAAAAAAGAAACAAATCTCACCGTTTGTAACAGCCTGGAGGGTATTATGCTTAGTGAAATGAGACAGATTGAAAAAGACAAATTCGGTGTATTTTCACTTATATGTGGAATATAAAAAATGAAACAAATGAACAAATTACACATAGAAACCAACTCCTAAATACAGAGAACAAACCAGTGGTTACTGGAGGGAGAAATATGGGGCAGAGGGACACGGAAGGTGAAGGGGATTAAGAGGTACAAACTGCTATGTATAAAATAAATTAACTATAATAATGTACAGCACGGGAATATAATCTATGTGCATGTGTTTGTGTGTGTATGTATCTATATATCTATAGATATATTTATCTTTTATTTTTTGGCCACCCTGTGCCATATGGAGTTCTTGGGCTGGGGATCAGATCCAAGCCACAGCTGTGCCAGTGCCAAATCCTTAACCCATTGTGCTGGGCCAGGGATTGAACTTGTGTCCCAGCACTCCAGAGACGCCACCAATCCCACTGCATCACAGCAGGAACTCCATAGTCGATATTTTGTAATAACTTTGTGTGAAGCATAACTATAAAAGTATTGGATTATTGCTTTGTACACCTGAAACTAATATAAAATTATGCATCAACTATACTTCAATTAAAAAAACGTGGGAGTTCCCACTGTGGCTCAGTGGGTTAAGAATCTGACTAGTATCCATGAGGATGCAGTTTGATCCCTGACCTCACTCAGTGGGTTAAGGATCCGATGTTGTCACAAGCCGTGGTGTAGGTTGCAGATGCAGCTCGGATCTGGCATTGCTGTGGCTGTGGTGTAGGCCAACAGCTGCAGCTCCAATGCATCCCCTAGCCTGGGAACCTCCATATGCTGCAGGAGCGGCCCTAAAAAGACAAAGGAAAGGGGGAAGGAAGGAAATAAGGAAGGAAGGAAGGAAGGAAGGAAACGCTTGCTTCCTCCAAAACTTCATTTTTATCATTATTTTTACGGACTTATGAGACCTTTTAGTTTATTTAGTTTTCTAAAAGATAGATTATATGAATCTATATTAATTTCCTAAATCTGTCCATTGTCCAAACCTAATGTTAATCTGTTTTTCTATATGCTTCAGAAAATGGAATGTTCAAGAAGTTCCCTAGCGGTTAGTGGTTAGGACTTGGTGCTTTCACCACTGTGGCCCGAGTTCAATCCCTAGTCTGGGAACTGAGATCCCGCATCAAGCTGCTACATGCTGTGGCCAAAAAAAAAAAAAAAAAAAAAAAAAAAAAAAAAAAAAAAAAAAAAAAAAAAAAAAAAAAAAAAAAAAAAAAAAAAAAAAAAAAAAAAAAAAAAGAAGAAAAGAAAAGAAAAAAGAAAAAGAAAAAAAAGGGAAAATGAAATATTCAGAAGCAAGAGGAACTAGGGGAATTAAGGTTCATAGAACCCCAAGCTACATTCTTAAACCAGATGACATTGTGGTTGAAAATGTCATAAAATACTGTGTCACATGAAGCTCCGCTTCTAAATCTTGGATCCAAGAAATGTGTAGTGTCTGCTATACCTGATCATTCCTTAAGCATTTTTTGAGAACTTACTATATCCTGGGTTCTCTGTCAGGTACTGAGGGTTAAAAAATTAATCAGAGAAAAGGAATGAACAAGACATGATTCCTGTGGGACCTGTTATCTGCACAGGGAGGCAGACACGGGTGACCAGCATCTCAGTGTAATACAGGCTATTGCTACGTGCTCTGAGCTAGACAGTGCATCTTTGTTACAGAGAAGGCAGGGTCTTCAGCCAGCCGGGGGACCCACAGGAAAAGCTCTGTGGCCGGGGACATCAGGAACATACCTGCAGTGGAACAGAGTTGGATTCCTGGCTTTGTTGCAGTGAAGGAGAAGTACAGCCTAAGAAACCAAGGGGCATCTCAGAGAGAGAGCTGAGAGCAGCTTGTTATAGTTTAGGCTTGTGTTTGTTGACTTTGGGGAGGGTTTAAAGAGCCAGTGTTTTCGGGAGTTCCCTTCGTGGCTCAGTAGTTAACGAATCCAACTAAGAACCATGAGGTTGCGGGTTCGATCCCTGGCCTCGCTCAGTGGGTTAAGGATCCGGCATTGCCATGAGCTGTGGTGTAGGTTGCAGACGCAGCTCGGATCCCGCGTTGCTGTGGCTGTGGCGAAGGACAGAGACTACAGCTCCTGTTAGACCCCTAGCCTGGGAACCTCCATATGCCGTGGGTGCGGCCCCAGATAGGGCAAAAAGACAAAAAAAAAAAAAAAAAAGCCAGTGTTTTCCATGGAGGACAATTGTGGGAAAAAAAAAAGAATGTATATGAATGTATGGCTGGGTCACTGCTGTACAGCAGAAATTGACAGAAAACTGTAAATCAACTTTAATAAAAAATGAAATTAAAAAAAAAATTATGTCAAAAAAAAAAAAAAAGAGCCAGTGTTTTGCCCTGGAATTGGTGCTGTGAGAAAGCACCAACAATTCTGTGGCTGAGTATCTTCATTATTATTGAGAAGATGGGCTGGGCTATAATTGGCAAAGGAACAGCAGTCGTTCACATTAGCTGAGAGAGGATGGCTTGTTCCTTTGTGTGGTTCATACATTCTTGGTTTGTCTGCTCAGGCATGACTGAGAGGTGGCCTGTTTTTCTCCTCCCAACATGCCTCTGGAGAGGCTTTGTTCATGGTCAGTGGGAGTTACAGGTGTACGGTATAGTGACTCATGATTTTTAAAGGTTATGCTCCAGTATAGTATTATAAAATGTTGGCTGTATTTCCCGTCTTGTACAATGTATCCTTGTAGCTTTTCTTTTTTCTTTTGTCTTTTTAGGGCCGCACCCGCGGCATATGGAGGTTCCCAGGCTAGGGGTCCAATCAGAGCTGTAGACACCAGCCTACGCCACAGCCACAGCAACGCAGGATCCGTGCCACGTCTGCAACCTACACCACAGTTCATGGCAACGCCAGATCCTTAACCCACTGAGCAAGGCCAGGGATTGAACCTGCATCCTCATGGATGCTAGCTGGGTTCACTAACCACTGAGCCATGACGGGAACTCCCATCCTTGTAGCTTATTTTATACCTATGAATTTGTACCTCTTAAGCTCCTACCCTGGTGTTGCCCCTCCCCCCTTCCCTCTCCCCACTGTATCTATGAGTCCACTTCTTTTCTGTATCTTTACTAGTTTGTTCTATTTTTTACATTGCACAAATAAGTGATATCATGCAACGTTTATTGACTTTTTCTGCCTGACTTATTTCACTCAGGATAATGCCCTCCAAATCCATCCATGTTGCTGCAAATGACAAAATTTCATTCTTTTTATGGCTGAGTAGTACTCCTTTTGTGTGTGTGTGTGTGTGTGTGTGTGTGTGTGTGTCTTTATCTCTTCCTCTGTTGATGGACACCTAGGTTACTTCCATATCTTGGCAATTGTAAATAATGCTGCCATGAACATTGGGATACATATATCTTTTCCAGTTAGTGTTTTTATTTTTATTTTTTTCAGGTATATCCCCAGGAGTAGAATTTCTGGGTCATATGTTAATTCTATGTTTAGTCTTTTGAGAAACCTTCATGTGTTTCCCACGGTGGTGGCTGTACCAATTTGCATTCTCACCAACAGTGCACAAGGGTTCCATTTTTTCCACATCCTCACCAATACTTGTTATTTGTGTTCTTTTTGATGGCAGCCATTCTGACAGGTGTGAAGTGGTATCTCACTGTGGTTTTGATTTGCCTTTCCCTGATGATTTGTGATGTTGAGCATCCTTTCATGTGCCTACTGGCCATCTGGGTCTCCTCTTTGGAAAAAATGCCTATTCGTTTCTTCTGCCTATTTTTTTAATCGAGTTTTTGGGGTTTGGTTTTTTTTTTTTTTAATATTGAGTTGTATGAGCTGTTTATGTATGTTGGATAGTAACCCCTTATCACTCATATCGTTTGCAAATATCTTTTCCATTCAGTAGGTTGTCTTTTCATTTTGTTGATGTTTTCTTTTGCTGTGCAATTTAATTAGATCCCATTTTTTTAATTTGCCTTTATTTCTTTTGCTTTGAGGAGTCAGATTTTAAAAAATGTTGCTATGATTTATGTCAGAGAGTCTTCTGGTTTTGTTTTCCTCTAGTAGTTTTATGCCGTCCAGTCTTATATTTAGGTGTTTAACCCATTTTGAGTTTATTTTTGTGTATGGTGTCAGAGAGCATTCTAATTTCATTCTTTGGCATGTAACTGTCCAGTTTTCCCAGCACCACTTATTGAAGAGACTCTCTTTTATCCGTTGTACATCCTTGCCTCCTTTGTCATAGATTAATTGGCCATAAGTGCATGGATTTATTTCTGGGCTTTCTATTTGATCTCATTGATCTATATTTCTGATTTTTGTTGCAGTACCATACTGTTTTGATGACTGTCACTTTGTAATGTAGTCTGAAGTCAGGGAGCCCAATTCCTCCTGCTCCATTTTTCTTCCTTAGGATTGCTTTGGTTATTTGGGTTCTTTTGTGTTTCCATACAAATTTTAAAGTTATTTGCAGTAGGTCTCTGAAAAATGCCACGGGTATATTGATAGGGATTACATTGAATCCGTAGATTGCCTTGGGTAGTATAGTCATTTTAATAGTATCAATTCTCCCAGTCCACGGATGTGTATATGAAGGTCTCTTTTACATAAATAGTCCAGGTATTACCACTTAACCCACTAAAGTTTTCTTTCCTCCATACGTCTAGTATTGGTTTTTTTCTTTTCTTAATTCTTAGGGACAGCATATTTTATAACATTTTTGCTTCTCTTTTATACCTTTAGAAAGAATATCCAATTTTGCAACATTGTGAAGCAAATAGGGGCATTTGTGTGAATATTTAATTGCCCTAACGTAAGAACATGTATTGCATGGAACTTTTTCTAAAACTTTTTCAACATACTTTTACTTGCATTTGACAGGAAGGTTTTTTTTGGTGTGTGAAGTTGCACGTAGAAGATACCCCAATAGTTGTTGAATGACCTTACCCTTCCTGTTGTCTAAAGATTTTGTACAATTGACAGCAGATTTTTCTTTTGTCTTTTTCTGATTTAGCTTGTATGAAAAAAACCTGGTTGAGGTATAGTTACTAATTTAATGATACATACTCCATACAAGATTCAAGACCTCATTGATTGTTCCTTCAGAAATTCCCTTTGTCAGATATCTAAAGAAATTTGCAGGAGCTCCCTGGTGGCTAAGCAGGTTAAGGATCTGGCACTGTTGCTGCCATGACCTCAGTTTGATCCCTGTCCTAGGAGCTACTACATGCCACAGGCATGGTCCAAAATAAAATAAAATAGAATAAATAAAATAAATCTTTTAAAATGCTGGCTAGGCAAATGATCTGAACAATTTAAATTTTTATTCCCAGTGTATTTTCCTTTATCAGCAGTGGCATTTTAGAAGAATGTAGAACTCTGATAAGAACTTATGGGTATAAGGAAGCTATGAAGAGAGTGTGTGGACATTGCTTGATTGACAAGTCACTTCTGACAATAGCAGGAGAATCATTTGTATATCTAGAACATCAGAAAAAGCTGTTTTGTACTTTATTAAGGTCTCACCTTAAACCCTTGTTGTCCATACTGATAATCACTAGCCCCCGTGGCTATTAAATTTTAATTTAAACTAATTTCATTAAAAATTCAGCTTCTTAGTCACAGTAGCTGTATTGCAAAGAGCTGCTGATTATCGTACTGGGCGACACAAATATAGAACATTTCCTTCATCATAGGAGGTTCTTTTAGTTGGCTCTACCTTAAAACCTTGAAGGCACTTTTCTTTTAAATGTCTGCCAGATAATTGGATAGTTTCTTTTAGTAACACTTAAAAGGTCATCTTTTGGGAGTTCCCAGTGTGGATCTGAAAGGAAACTGACTAGTATCCATGAGAAATCAGTTTCGATCCCTGGTCTCGTTCAGTGTGTTAAGGACCTGGCATTGCCACAAGCTGTTGTGTAGGTCACAGACGTGGCTCAGATCTGGTGTTGCTGTGGCTGTGGCATAGGCCTGCAGCTGCAGCTCCAATTTGACCCCTAGCCTGGGAACTTCCATATGCCACAGGTACAGCCATAAAAAGAAAAATAAGTCTAAAAAAATACCTTAAGAAGAAGAATAAAAAATAAAATAGGGAGTTCCCTGGTGGTTCAGCAGGTTAAGGTGGTGTGGCTCAGGTCACTGCTGTGGCAAGGGTTTAATCCCTGGCCTGGGAACTTCCACGTGCTGCAAGTGTGACCTAATAATAATAATAATAAATATGCATTGGTGTTCCACTTACAGATTTGGTGTTGGTTTTGACTTTGATTCAGCAAGTCTGGGGCATAGCACAGCCATCTGTAATTTTCAAGTGTCGAAGGTGATTCCGAAGCATAGCTGGAATCAAGAACCACTGCTATAGGAAAATAAATGTCTCCGCCCCACTCCGCATCTTCGATAAATAGTAGAGAACACAAGAGCCAGATCTGCCAGGTCAGACTTAAAAGCATCCAGGAAAAAAGACCTTAAGGTTAACACTGGTTCTTCCTGTTTTTGAAGTAACAGTGAACCCTGGAGGCAGAAACATAGGTGGCTGCTCCAACTTTTGAGGACACAGCAGAGCCTCAGCGTATACGGGAAACATAAGGATCTGATGCCCTAGACCAGTGGTTTCCAGGCTTTACTTAATTAATGAAAAGTGGCCTGATACTCTGAATATATGCATATTTATTCATAGTTACCTACATGCACTACTATATTGTACTTATGTGTATTTTAAAACTTACAGACTCTTAAGAGTTCCCTGGTGGCGTAGCGGTTAAGGAGTCATTGTTTACCACTGTGGCATGAGTTTGATCCCTGGCCTGGGAACTTCTGCATGCTGTGGTCCAAAAAAGAGAGGATCGGAGTTCCCATCATGGCTCCACGGTTAACTAACCCAACTAGTATCCATGAGGACATGGGTTTGATCCCTGGCCTCACTTAGTGGGGTGAAGATCCAGCGTTACCATGAGCTGTGGTGCAGGTTGCAGGTGCAGCTCAGATCCCTCATTGCTGTGGCTGTGGTGTAGGCCAGCAGCTGCAGCTCTGATTCGACCCCTAGCCTGGAAACTTCCATGTATAGACTTTTTAAAGGGTGAATAAATGAAATAAACAGTATATACATATTTTGAGTTTTAAGAGGAAAAACCTTTTTATCACTTAAGAATTAGCAATGATAATGTTGTTTAATGGATTTGAATATGCCCATACATAGTTTGAATATGTGTGTTTGATGAGCCTGTCATTATTTTGCTTGGTAAGGTAGCCAGCAAAGGACTCAGAAGGAAAAGTATCAACTCCACTACTTTCTTTGTGTTCACTCGTGCTTCCTTTATGAGAATTCTCTTCACTTTGTAAGAATCTTTTGACCTCATTGTCAGCTTTGTAGATTTGTTTTCATTAAAACTGGCTAGTTGGCGTTCTCTTTCTTTGTGGCTCAGTGGATTAAGAACCTGACCAGTAACCATGAGGATGCAGGTTCAATCCCTGGCCTCGATCAGTGGGTTAAGGGTCCAGTGTGGCCTCAAGCTATGGCGTAGGTCACAGATACGGCTTGGATCGGACATGGCTGTGGCTGTGGCATAGGCTGGAGGCTAGGCTCCGATTTGACCCCCAGCCTGGGAACTTCCATGTGCCTCGGGTGCAGCCTTAAATAGAAAAAAAATTGGCTAATAAAATCCATAAAACCATTTAAAAAGGCAGATATAGAGGAAAATAACCAAAAAGGCAGGTATAAATTACTCTGCTGTCATCCTGCCCTGAAGACAAACCGACCCGTGAGGTGCTGTTAACTCATTGAGTTGGGAGATCAAACAATCTGTGATTGTCTGACATATTCCAGGCCAACCTATTGTTAAATATTAATAGAGCCTGATCTCCTTTTTTTAGAATAAACGTGATTGTAGATTGAAGCTCTGTTACGTCTTTGCACACCACAGCAGTTACCTAGCACACCCTGCAGTACTGACACCTGCTCTGAAGACCAGCCCTCCAGATGGCTCATAAAACACCATCCATTGCACAGTTCTTAAAAATCATTGGACAATGAGATATGAATTTTTTGTTTTAGGGCTGCACCCGTGGCACACGGAAGTTCCCAGGCTGGGGGTCAAATCAGAGCCTAGCTGATAGCCTAGGCTAGGGGTCGAATCGGAGCTGTAGCTGACAGCCTACACCACAGCCACAGTAGCGCCAGATCTGAG
This sequence comes from Catagonus wagneri, assembly GCA_004024745.2. Classification (NCBI taxonomy): domain Eukaryota; kingdom Metazoa; phylum Chordata; class Mammalia; order Artiodactyla; family Tayassuidae; genus Catagonus; species Catagonus wagneri. The sequence continues at coordinate 2,373,709 of PVHT020000081.1, forward strand.
CTGTGTCTGTGGCCTGCACCATAGCTCATGGCAATGCCGGGTCCTTAACCCACCAAGCGAGGTCAGGAATCGAGTCTGCATCCCCATGGATACTAGTCAGTTTCGTTACCGCTGAACCACCACTGGAACCCTGAGATACAAATTCTTAGAGGACTTCCAGTCTCTTTCCTTCACTCTTCTGTCAGTCTCTGATTTGATTATTCGACTGTTCTCTATTTTTTAGGTGGAGAAATTAATACTGCAGGTGACTTTTGACATTCATAACGAGTATTTGGTTTCCTAACTTTATAGCTCTACGATTACATTTCTGTTTTTTCTTCTAATCCGAATCATGAACTCTTGATGGCTATTTAATCTGAGAGTTACTAATTAAAGGTGATAATATGTTGCACATGGAATTTTAGCTGATGAGGTACCGCTCTACACACAGCAGAAACATAGCTGTAGTTTGTCCTAATTACGCCTGTTTTTGTTTTGTTTTTCAGCTCTCTTCACAGAAGTCAGTGCCATGGATACCCATGCTAAAATCACTGCCACTCTGGGCTATTGTAGTTGCACATTTTTCTTACAATTGGACTTTTTATACGCTGCTGACTTTATTACCTACTTATATGAAGGAGGTCCTAAGGTTCAATATTCAAGAGGTAAGAGAAAAAAATAAGCATCTTCTTCTTATAGAGAGTATACAGAATTGGCTTTTATCCTCAGGAAACTCAGTTGTTCTGCACCTTTTTGTCCTCTGATACACTGAATTGTAGAGATTGCTCTTTTGGCCTCACTTGTTCCGTTGCTCAGTGTGTGTTAACTCTCGATTCAAGCTGTTTTGGCCTGTATCCCCTTTATACCAGCCCCCCTTTGACCGTGAAGGTCTAGCTAGTCTTACTAGGTCTTAGATCTCAGATGATAAAATGCAGGTGGGATCATATTCTCATCTAAAGGGGTGGTAGCAGGACCTGCTGGGAGCCGAGAGGGGTGCTGACAGGCGCGGGGCACCGGGACAGAGGTGAATCTGCAGTGTCACCCAGGCCCTGGCAGAGCTGTAGCCATGCAGCTGTGCAGGTCGGCCCTTCCTGAAACTGCTCAGACCGAGGCAGTTCTGTTTTCTCTGTGTTGATGGATTTTGATCTTTCCAGAGATTAAAGAAAAGCCTAAAGAGGAAGTTCCCATTGTGGCTCAAGGGTAAGGAGCCCGACTGGTATCCATAAGGGTGAGGGTTCGATTCTGACCTTACTCAGTGGGTTAAGGATCTTTTGAATCCTCAAACCGAGGCAGTTCTGTTTTCTCTGTGTAGACGGATTTTGATCTTTCCAGAGATTAAAGAAAAGCCTAAAGAGGAAGTTCCCATTGTGGCTCAAGGGTAACGAGCCTGACTGGTATCCATAAGGATGAGGGTTCGATCCCTGGCCTTGCTCAGTGGGTTAAGGATCTGGCGTTGCTGTGAGCAGTGGTGTAGGTCACAGACACGGCTTAGATCCTGCGTTGCTGTGGCTGTGGTGTAGGCTGTCAACCGCAGCTCCGATTCGACCCCTGACCTGGGAACTTGCATATGCCGTGGGTGCGACCCTAAATAAAGGGGAAAAAAAGGGGAATTAAACCCTGATAAGGGTCTTGAATTCAGAATATATAAAAAATTTATAGGGAGTTCCCGTCACGGTGCAGTGGTTAACAAATCCAACTAGGAGCCATGAGGTTGCAGGTTCGATCCCCGGCATTACTCAGTAGGTTAATGATCTTGCATTGCCGTGAGCTGTGGTATAGGTCGCAGACGCGGCTTGTATCTGGCGTTGCTGTGGCTGTCGTGTAGGCCAGCAGCTGTAACTACGATTCAACCCCTAGCCTGGGAACCTTCATATACCATAGGTGCAGCCCTAAAAAGCAAAAAAAAAAAAAAAAAAATTTAACTCAATAATACAAAGATAAATAACTCAATAAAGGAGTTCCATGGTGGCCTAGCAGTTTAGGACCTGGTGTTGTCACTGTGGCCCAGGTTCGATCACTGGCTCAGGAATTTCTTATTATGGTTTTAAAAAATTTTTAAAACCATAATAAGATACCATTTCACACCTATTAGAATCAGAAAACCAGAAATTGGAGTTCCTGTTGTGGATCAGCAGTAACAACCCCGACTAGGATCCACGAGGATGTGGGTTTGATCCCTGGCCTTGCTCAGTGGGTTAAGGATCTGGTGTAGCTGTGGCTGTAACAGGCTGGCAGCTGCAATGGGAACTTCCATATGCCTTGGGTGTGGCCCTAAAAAAGACAAAAAAACAAAAACTAACAAGTGTTGGTGAGGATATGAAAGAAACGGAACCCTTAAACATCTGCTGGTGGGACTATAAAGATTTGTAGCCAAAGTGGAAAACAGACTAGAAATTCCCCAAAAAGTGAACCGTAAAGTTGTAATGACCATGGAGTTCCCGTTGTGGCGCAGCGGAAACGAATCCGACTAGGAACCATGAGGTTGCGGGTTCGACCCCTGGCCTCGCTCAGTGGGTTAAGGATCCGGCATTGCGATGAGCTGTGGTGTAGGTTGCAGACGCAGCTCGGATCCCACGTTGCTGTGGCTGTGGCGCAGGCCGGCGACTACAGCTCCGATTCATCCCCTAGCCTGGGAACCTCCATATGCCGTGGGTGCGGCCCTAAAAAAAAGGAAAAAGTTTATAATGACCAGTAATATCATTCCTGAGTTTATACCCAAGGAAAGTGAAAACATATGTCCACACACAAAAACATCAAAAACAAGTACACAGAAGTGCATAACATCCTGATTCGTAATCACCGAAAGGTGGGAACAGCCCAGATGTGTATCAGCTTGTCGAATGGATAAACACACCGCGGTGTGTTCCGCCGTCATGAAGTGGAAGCCCTGGAGGTGAAGAGCGGCCTGGATGGGAATTGTGCCCAGCTTGCTGATTGCATGGATTTAGCTCTGTCAACAGTGGTTAAATGAACCTGCGGGCACGTCGCCTCCAAAGCCAACTGCAAACACTGGCCCGGTGGCCCAAACCTTAAACTCCACCCGGGCCGCTAAGCCGTGACGAACTGCTCAGGACCAGATCGGTTTTACTGAACAACTTCTGCCAGCCTCAGTGACAGAAGTTAAAGGATGGCATGGACTTTCGAGCGACCATGTTTCCCCTGAGCTCTCTGTTAACAGAGCCTGAATGCAGGCCCTCCTGTACTGAGGCCTTGCATGCAAATACAAAGATCATTCTGCTGGTGCTTCCCTTTGAAATTTCCCCAGGAGTACTAGAGAAAGAATGAACTATCAATAGCTGACTGGTAATTAGTGGTAACTAATTGACTGGTAATTAATCGGCTTCAATTATTTTCCTTTGCTTTCTTTTTTTAGTTCTGTAATGACTTTAAAACTAGAACCTTTTGGGAGTTCCCATTCTGGCTCAGTAACAAACCTGAGTAGGAGCCATGAGGAAATGGGTTTGATCCCTGGCCCCACTCAGTGGGTTAAGGATCCTGCATTACTGTGGTTGTGGTGTAGGCCAGCAGCTGCAGCTCCGATCATCCCCTAGCATGGGAACTTCCATATATGCCTTGAGTGTGTTCCTAAAAGAAAAAAAAAAAGAAGGAGAAGGAGAAGAAGGAAGAAGGAGAAGGAGAAGAAGGAGGAGGAGGAGAAGAAAAAAATATATATATATGTATTAAAAATGTTGCTGGTCTGTACCATTGATGCTGCTTTTATAGAATTATTACCAAATTTAAATATCACTGGTAAAACATCTTCCACTTTTTTTTATGTTTGTAAAACTCTAACAGGTATACCCTTCTTTCTCAGACTATAAAAACTTTTGTTTTGGTCAGAACTGGGCCTTTTTTTTTTTGTCTTTTTAGGGCTGCACCCACAGCATATGGAGATTCCCAAGGCTAGGGGTCAAATAGAAGCTACAGCTGCTGGCCTACACCACAACCACAGCAATGCAGGATTCCAGCCACGTCTGCAACCTACACCACAGCTCACGGCGACACCAGATCCTTAACCCACTGAGCGAGGCCAAGGATTGAATCCATGTCCTCATGGAGATTAGTCAGGTTCGTTACCACTGAGCCACAACAGAACTCCCAGAACTGGGCCATTTAGCTTTGGCATGTCAGGTTTGTGCTAACCTGATTATGTTTTCTCCATTTTTACGAAACTGGTGATTTCCTAAGAAGCTGACTGTCAAATTACTCCCTACAAAGCAAGTAACACACTTCCATAATAAATCCTATTTCGTGTCTTGTGATGTTGTCGTTTTGCTCAGGTGGTGACATAAAGGGAAAGAAGAGGGGAAAATAGAGCTCTGTGTGTCACTGCCTTTGTCCTCTGCTCAGAGCCTGTGTCACTCACTGCCCCAGTGCCGACCCAGGTGGTGTTCCCTTTACAAGTCACTAAGCTGTGCATTTGATGCATGTGCTTTTCTGTGTCTGAATTTTATTTTATGATAAAAAAAATAGTTTTAGAATGAATAAATATGTGAAAACTGACATGTGGGTATAATTCACAGGCTAAGAGGAGGACACTTCTCGTTGCAGCCCAGGTCCCGAAATAAGGTCGAGGATTTTCTGGGGAGCTCTGCTTCCCTCTGAGGCAGGCTCTGAAACTGCATGGAACTGAATCTCATAATCCTTCTAAAAACCAAACTTACTCCCTATAGTTACATAAACTTTACAGAATGTTGCTCTGTATTTCCTTTGCTTTCAGACGGGGTGTGTGTGGGAGTTCCCGTTGTGGCATAGCGGAAACAAACCCAACTAGTATCCAGGAGAATGGGGGTTCGATCCCTGGCCTCGCTCAGGGGGTTAAGGATCTGGCGTTGCCCTGAGCTGTGGTGTAGTTCACAGATGTGGCTCAGATCCTGCATTGCTGTGGCTGTGGTACAGGCCAGCAGCTGTAGCTCCCATTTAACCCGTACCTTGGAAACTTCCATGTGCTTAGGGCTTGGCCCTAAAAGGCAAAAAAAAAAAAAAAAAAATGGTGTATGTGTGTGCATGTTGGTCCTCCTCCCTCTGTAATTAATCCTGGATCTTCTTATTCCTTCCAGAATGGGTTTTTATCTGCAGTCCCTTATTTCGGCTCTTGGGTATGTATGATCCTGTCTGGTCAAGCTGCTGACAATTTAAGAGCAAAATGGAATTTTTCAACTCTGTGTGTCCGAAGAGTTTTTAGCCTTATAGGTAGGTAAAAAATGAATCTGGTTTTGATTTACAATTGTTTAATGTGTTTACAATGCAAGGCAAAATGAAATGGATAATATTTGTAATTTGTTTACGTGTTGAAATAATACCTTTTCATGTACGTAGTACATGTCTGTACAGAATGGTTCTTTTTGAATGATGTGTTTCGAGGATTAAGATTTTATAATATCCTGTTATCTCTACCATACTCTTACAACTATAAAAAATGGCTTGTTTTACTAAATATCTTCCCTGGAATATTATAATTCTCTTTGTTTTCAGCTCGAAGTTTGCAATGAAAATAAGATTTTTTTTAAGGCTCCCTCCCTTTTCTATTTTAAATTTCAGTTGAAAATATATGCCAGAACATTCAAAGGAACCTTAAACAATCATGTGCTGCAGACTCTGGTTTCAGAAAAGTAACTTTTCAGGAGTTCCCGTCGTGGCTCAGTGGTTAACGAACCCGACTAGGATCTTTGAGGACGTGGGTTCGATCCCTGGCCTCGCTCAGTGGGTTGAGGATCTGGCGTTGCGGTGAGCTGTGCTGTAGGTCACAAACACGGCTTGGATCCCTCATGGCTGTGACTGTGGCGTAGACCAGCAGCTGTAGCTCCCATTTGACCCCTAGCCTGGGAACCTCCATAGGCTTGCGGGTGCAGCCCTAAGAAAACAAAAGACAGAAAGAAAGAAGAAAGAAAGGAAAGGAAGTTTTCAGACTATCTAGGACAATTATACGAGTACTTAGAGACCCTGGAGGTCACTGAAGGTAATTACATTGTAAAAGGACCCTATGCAGTATAATTATGAAAGCACTTTCTGAGCACGTACAACTAGAATGCACTGTCCTGTCTCACTGCCTACTAACCTCGACTCTTAAAAAGAGATTTTTCCACACCTACAAGTGAAATAAATCCCTTTAGATTTAATTCAGTTTTCTCTTTTTTGGCTTTCTGTGGACCTCCTCTGTCCACTGCTATAGCCGCTAGTCATATGTGGCTGTTTAAATGGAATTGAAATTTAAGAATAAGTTCTTTAGTTGCTGTGTGTGCAAATATTGCAGTTCCATCATCACAGAGAGCTGTTGGATGGCACAGAAAAACCAGCATCCCACCCATTAAGTTCCTTCCTATATTATTTGTATGTTATGCTTAACTGCCTGTAATAAACTATGCATATTGTTATCAGTTGTCAAAACCTAGGTGAAATGTTTTTCTAACTTAATCCAACAACGTTCGTTATTTAATTTATCGACTATTCAACTGTTGCTTCTCTCAAAACCATATCTTGCTTTTTTTTTTTTTAGGGCCGTACCCAAGGCATATGAAATTTCCCAGGCTAGGGGTTGAATCAGAGCTGCAGCCTCCAGCTGATATCACAGCGACAGCAACACCAGATCTGAGTTGAGTCTGTGATCTACACCACAGCTCACAGCAACACTGGATTGTTAACCCACTGAGCAGGGCCAGGGGTCGAACCCCAGGTCCTCCTGGATTCTAGTTGGGTTTGTTACCACTGAGCCACAGCAGGAACTCCTCTTGCTCGTTTCTTAAACATTGGTCGCTGAGTCCTGATCACGTATAGATTTAATAACATTGCATAATGCGTTTTTTTTCAACTTTTGTAATAGTTGCATTAATCTTTTTCATGATGCTATGATACTATGCAATTGGAATTGAGCCCTCTAGGCAGTACAGTATTTCTACAGTAGGTGGCAGTAACTTCAAATCTCAGTCTTATACTGTATTAAGGTAGAGCAAGCAAACGCTGATACTGGGGCTTCCTTTGTTTTCTTTCTATAACTTTTTAACTCCAGGAATGATTGGACCTGCGGTATTCCTGGTAGCCGCTGGCTTTATAGGCTGCGACTATTCCCTGGCTGTTGCATTCCTAACCATCTCGACAACCCTGGGAGGCTTTTGCTCTTCTGGATTTAGCATCAGCCATCTGGACATTGCTCCTTCGTGAGTACTTCTATAAACATTGGTTCTGACTTAACATGTGGAATCTAAAATACGGCACAGATGAACCTGTCTGCAGAACAGAAACAGACTCACAGAGAGAGAGAGAACAGGCTGAGGTGGCCAAGGGGAAGTGGGGGGAGTGGGATGGACTGGGAGTCTGGGTTGGTAGATGCAAACTATGACATTTAGAATGGGAAAGCAGTGAGGTCCTGCTGTACAGCACAGGGAGCTATATCCTGGGATAGAACATGATGGAAAAGAATATTTAAAAAGAATGTATATAGGGAGTTCCCATCGTGACTCAGTGGTTAACGAATCCGACTAGGAACCATGAGGTTGCGGGTTCGATCCCTGGCCTCGCTTAGTGGGTTAAGGATCCGGCGTTGCTGTGAGCTGTGGTGTAGGTCACAGACACGGCTCGGATCCCGCGTGGCTGTGGCTGTGGCGAAGGCTGGCGGCTACAGCTCCTGTTAGACCCCTAGCCTGGGAACCTCCATATGCCGCGGGTGCGGCTCTAGATAAAAGGCAAAAAGACAAAAACAAACAAACATATATATATATACATATATATATGTATATATATATGTATATATATGTGTGTGTGTATATATATATATAGTGTTTAGAAAAAAAAAGATCAGTTCTGAATTTATTTTCTTTAATTGTAATTAAAAAAATACATAACAGCATTTACCATTTTAACCAATTTTAAGTGTACGGTTCTATGGCATTAAATACATTCATTCACAGTATCGTGCGACCATCACCATAATCCATTCCAGTACTTTTGTCTTCCCACACCTAAACTCTGGACTCGTTATACATTAACTCCCCAACCCAGCCCAGTCCCCTGGCAATCACCTTTCCATTTTCTGTCTTTGCGTATGTCTAGGAATGACTTTAAATTCTTAAATAAGGTTTCAGTTTACACAATAATTAAAGCATGAAGTTGTTTTTATACTTTTTATTTTATTTTTGTCTTTTTAGGGCTGCACCCTCAGCATATGGAAGTTCCCAGGCTGGGGGTAGAATCGGAGCTGTAAGCTGCCAGCCTACACCACAGCCACAGCCACGCGGGATCCGAGCCACGTCTGCAACCTACACCACAGCTCACGTCAACAAAGGATCCTTAACCCACTGAGCAAGGCCAGGGATCGAACCTGAGTCCTCGTGGATACTAGTCAGATTCGTTAACCACTGACCCATGATGGGAACTCCATGAAGTTGTTTTTAAATTTAAACTTTTAACTGTCATCACCTCTGTCCCTGTGTCCCCATAAAAGCAGAACGTCTGATACCCATCTAGGACAGGAACTCCATGAGGGCAGGGGCTCTGTCTTACCTCCTCGGGGCTCACCATGGAGCTTGGCACAGAGCGGGCATTTAATCGGATGGTTGGATCCCCACGACCAGACCAAGTCATTTGTCCAATTATGAGCTTAACTTTGTGCAAGCATATTTGTCTAGCGCTTGATAGCTTACAAATCACCCTCCCAAACATAATCTTATTCAATCCTTAAAGCATTCCTATGAGATGGCTATCCTTAGCCTATTTTATGACTGAGGAAAGTCAGATTCAGAGCAGTCAAGTGACTTCTCTTACACCACCACACAGCTGTTTAAATAATAAGAGCCAAAGCTTCCCCCTAAATTCTTACTTTTAAGCCCAGGATTCTTCCTACAGCTATTTCTCTGGAAATACCCTCTGGGCCCCATACTTCTAGAATTCTTTTGTGCCAGTTGACAAGGGAGAAGAGGGCACTGTGTAAATGCATGGACCCAGAGGATTTGCTGCACTTAATTTTTTAAAGTAATGAACATGAATTTATTTCTGGAGAAAATCTCCTGCCCCAAATTCTTGCCACCTTGACTACCACAGAATCTTTGGATTCCTGTTACTGCAGTCTCCCATCCCTTCAATAGATGCGTCTAGATAAGCTCCAATAAATAAATGGATGCTCCTGGAACCGGAGTGGCCCTTTAAATCACTCGAACGCAGTCTCTGGTTTTGTACGGGAGCCCCAAGATGGGACGGTCACAGGGTCGGGGTCCTCGTGTGCCCAGTGCGGGCCCAGTCCTGTCCGCGGCTCGATACGCCCTCTTCCTGGGCTCGTCCTCGGCCCCTGGGCCACTGCCTTTCCTCCCTCCATCCGAACCCTTGCCAGATCACATCCTGCTGCTTCACCAGCCCTGCCAGGCTTTCTGCTTTTCTCTCTTCCTTTTTCTCATTTTATCAGTTTATGCTGGACATCAGACCTTAATTTGTTACGATTATTTCTAAGTATAACTCTTCTCTCTCTCGTGTCCCCAGTTTGTCTGTAGTCTCCCTCAGACTGAGGCCTCTGGAATATCCATACCACAGCTTCTGCACTAGGAGAGGCAGCCCCAGTCCACATTGGTTGAGGGGTTGATGTATAGGATCGTACTAAGAAAGGGGGCGCTTCAGTGCTACACTCTCTTAACAGTGGGGCACACCGGGGCACTGGGCCAAGAAACCATTAGAGGCGAAAGGTAGCCTAAGCTGAAGCTCTGGGGCTATGAGCTCTGAGAGTTCAGTGCCAGAGTCTGTCCTCTGAACCCCAGCGCCGCTGGCCCTGTGCTGGACCACAGTCAGTGCCGGTCAGTCAGTTGCACGAAGGAAGAATGAAAATAGAATTTTTTTTTTTTTGGTCTTTTTGCCTTTATCTAGAGCTGCGCCCGCGGCAAATGGAGGTTCCCAGGCTAGGGGTCTAACAGGAGCTGTAGCCGCCAGCCTTCGCCACAGCCACAGCAACGCGGGATCCGAGCCGCGTCTGCAACCAACACCACAGCTCACGGCAACGCCGGATCCTTAACCCACTGAGCAAGGCCAGGGATCGAACCTGCAACCTCGTGGTTCTTAGTTGGATTCGTTTGCCGCTGAGCCATGACAGGAACTTCGAAAATAGAATTTTATATTCAGTAACATGCCAAAATTCTTTCTGAAAACTTCTTGCGTACTGGTCTTATTGTGTGTCAGTCAACACTTTTCTTTAACGCTCTTTCTTATGAGAAAGAAGAAATAAGGAAAGAATTTGTAAACTTTATGAGCTAGAAAATATCTGTTAAGTATATGTATTGGTGCGATAAGCTGAAGGAGTTAACACGATGAGGAAAGAGAAGAAATGTACAAAGGAAGAGCAAATAATTTTTTTTTTATTTTTACTTTTTTGGTTCTTAGGGCTGCACCTGTGACATATGGAGGTTCCCAGACTAGGGCTCAAATCAGAGCTGCAGCTGCCAGCCTACACCACAGCCACAGCAACTTGGGATCTGAGCTGCATCTGCAACCTACACCACAGCTCGTGGCAATGCCGGAACCTTAACTCACTGAACGAGGCCAAGGGATTGAACCCGCATCCTCAGGGATACTAGTAAGATTCGTTTCCACTACACCACAGTGGGAACTCTAAGGAATAGCAGAATAATTAAAAGACTGAAATAGGTTCCTTTTGCTACTGATTAGAAAAGGAATCTGGGAGTTCCTGTCTTGGCTCAGTGGTTAACAAATCCAACTAGGAACCATGAGGTTGCGGGTTCGATCCCTGGCCTTGCTCAGCGGGTTAACGATCTGGCGTTGCCATGAGCTGTGGGTAGGTTGCAGACGCGGCTCGGATCCCGCGTTGCTGTGGCTGTGGCGAAGGCCGGCAGCTACAGCTCCTGTTAGACCCCTAGCCTGGGAACCTCCATATGCCACGGGTGCAGCCCCAGATAAGGCAAAAAGACAAAAAAAAAGAAAGAAAGAAAAAGGATCTGGAGAGGATGTCCCATAAACAGTATGTAGTTTATAGGGTCATCGAAAGTTAGAACTAGGAGGGATTTAGAATATTCCTTTTTTTTTTTGCTTTTTAGAGCCACTCATGTGACATATGGAAGTTCCCAGGCAGTCAGGTTCATTACCACTGAGTCATGATGGGAACTCCAGGATTTAGAATATTCTTGTCTCAGAGTTCCCGTCGTGGCTCAGCAGAAACGAACCTGACCAGCATCCATGAGGATGAAGGTTCGACCCTGGCCTCGCTCAGCGAGTTAAGGCGCCAGCGTTGGCATGAGCTGGGGTGTGGGTCATGGGTGCGGCTTAGATTCCTGTGTGGCTGTGGCTGTGGTGTAGGCCGGCAGCTGTAGCTCCGATTCAACCCCTAGCCTGGAAACTTCCATGTGCCACAGGTGTGGCCCTAAGAAGACTGGGAAAAAAAAAAAAAATATTCTTGTCTCTCACTACGCAGCATGTGGTCAGTCCATGGACCAGTGATGTCAGCATTACATGCAGGCTCACGGGCATCTCCCCAGACTTACTGAACTAGCATCTCGTCTTAAGACCGTCAGGGCTTCCCCTTGCGCGTCTGAGCGCGCGGCCCTGGTCTGGTCCAGTCTCCCACACACACAGCAGCGTTTACAGAACCCCTGCTGTGCGTAGCCCTCAGCCCGGTCCTGCCGGATGTCAAACCCGGCTCCCGCTCTCAAGGAGATCAGTCTAGTTCAGAAAGAAACTATTAAAAATGAACACTAGGAGTTCCCTTCGTGGCTCAGTGGTTAACGGATCCGACTAGGAACCATGAGGTTGCGGGTTCAATACCAGGCCTCGCTCAGTGGGTTAAGGATCCGGTGTTGCCGGGAGCTGTGGTGTAGGTTGCAGACGCGGCTCGGATCCCGCGTTGCTGTGGCTGTGGCGAAGGCTGGCGGCTACAGCTCCTGTTAGACCCCTAGCCTGGGAACCTCCATATGCCGTGGGTGCGGCTCTAGATGAGGCAAAAAGACCAAAAAATAAAAATAAAAAAATGTAAAAAAAAAATTAAAAAGACATTTATCTAGATAAGGAATGAAGCTCAACAGTCTAATACTATAAGTGATGCCAGCAAATAGTTGTAACAGCAGGAGAAGAGAGTAGCTGTATGCCTCAGGTCATGAGCAGTGCTGTGCTCGCTGTAAGCTGACCAAGGTACCAGGTTTATGGCTGTGATCACCACGTGTCTGTATGTATGTGAACAACGTGTGTTGACTTGTAAAATTATAGTGTTTAGGGCTTTCACCACTGTGGCCTAGGTTCAGTCCCTGGTCTGGGAGCTGAGATCTCTTATCAAGCTGCTGCATACCCCGGCCAAAAAAATAAATAAAATTATACAGCTGAGCAAATGTAAGGTGATCTCATTGAAGTCAAAATCATTTCTGTCCGTTGTGCTTTGATTCAGCCCTTCAGGTGAACTTTCCAGTTTTTATTTTCCAACTGGAATTCCTCAGTTCAAAGTATACTAGTTGTTTCCAGCTCCCTGTGTCCTTATTGTTATATACTCAGACCTAATTCTGAGTATTCTGCTAACACTCAGAATACTCAGAATACTGAGACCATAGACCTTTAAGCAGTCATCTCTGGGGCTTGCGGTAAAAATTAAGCATGAGACAACTGATCTTTCCTACAGATTGAATTCAGAGATGACTGTGTTTTTATAAGGCAGCTTTATAAATTATAGCATTCCAGTGCAAGTACTGATTTGGAAGCAGGCAAAATAGATAATATTTTATGGTCTTTCTTATCTGTAGAATAAACATAATAATCCCTATCTCTTGGGGTTCATTTTACTATGAAATGGAATAAGATACATAAAATACTTAGAGCCCTGTCTGACATAAAGTTTTTCAATAAGCACTCAGTATTCCTATCAGCTTATGAATATATGCCCGCCTGGTATTTTCTAAGCCTTCTCTCCTATAGACTAGATGTTTTCTATGGATAATTTTGTTGCCAAGACTCAAGGGATTTGGGGAGTTCCCGTCGTGGCTTGGTGGTTAGTGAATCCGACTGGAAACCATGAGGTTGCGGGTTCGATCCCTGGCCTTGCTCAGTGGGTTAAGGATCCAGCATTGCCGTGAGCTGTGGTGTAGGTTGCAGACGTGGCTCAGATCTCACATTACTGTGGCTGTGGCAAAGGCTGGCAGCTGCAGCTCCTGTTAGACCCCTAGCCTGGGAACCTCCATATGCCATGGGTATGGCCCTAGATAAGGCAAACAGACAAAAAAAAAAAAAAAAATCAAGGGATTTGAATAGGTTTTTAACTATTCATCCCACAGAATTCTAGGACTCAAGACTGACTCCATACGACGTATTTTTTTTTTTTTTCCAGGCACTCATCAATTTTTCACAGCCCTTCCTGGCCAAGTGTAATATAAATACTTGAATGAGCTTCTTGGTGCTGACATTTCAAATTTCACAACATTAGTCTACACTTAATATCTGTCACTGAAAAAGGCCTGGCAACATTGCAGCAGGGTTCCTCCCACTGCCAAGGTGTTAATGGTTTAAAAAAAAAAAAAAAAGCACAGGTTCTGCCAAGCTTGGTTAATTTAAGATCCACTCCTAAAGGGCATAAGCCAAAAAGATCTGAGCCACATGTTTTGTTATTGTACCCTGTATGCCCACGTTTCCAACATAAAAATTGGTGATTTTATAGATAACTGAATTAGCTTCAGCAGGATTTTTCATTTGGGCCCTGTCTTAGTCAGTCAGGCTGCCATACGAAATACCATGTGGCTGAGCAGCTTGAAAAAGAGAAGTTGATTTTCCTGTGGTTTTGGAAGCCAGAAGTCTAAGATCAGGGGGCCAGCAAGGTCAGGTTCTTTTCATTTTTTTTTTAATTTTTTGGAGTGTAATTGATTTACGATGTTGTGTTAGTTTCAGGTGTACGGCAAAGTGAATGAGTTATACAGACATCCATTCTTTTTCAGATTCCTTTCCCTTACAAGTTATTAGGAAATACTGAGTAAGAGGTCCCTGTGTTATGCAGTAGGTCCTTTTTTGGTTATCTGTTATATGTGTAGGAATATTATGGGTTAACCTGCATTTATCCCTCCCCTGTGTTTCCCCTTTAGTAACTGTAGTTTGTTTTCAAAATCTGTGAGTCTGTTTCTGTTTTGTAAATAAATTCATTTGTATCAGAGTTCCTGTCGTGGCTCAGTGGTTAACGAATCCAACGAGGAACCATGAGGTTGCGGGTTCAATCCCTGACCTCGCTCAGTGAGTTAAGGATCTGGCATTGCTATGAGCTGTGGTGTAGGTCGCAGACGCGGCTCAGATCCCGCGTTGCTGTGGCTGTGGCGAAGGCTGGTGGGTACAGCTCCGATTAAACCCCTAGCCTGGGAACCTCCATATGCTGCGAGTGCGGCCCTAGAAAAGGTAAAAAGACAAAAAAAATTTTTCATTTGTATCTTTTTTTTTTTTTAAGGGTCACACCCATGGCATATGGAGGTTCTCAGGCTAGGGGCCTAGTCAGAGCTGCAGCCGCCGGCCTACACCATAGCCACAGTCACAACGCAGGATCCAAGCCATGTCTGCAACCTACACCACAGCTCATAGCAACGCCAGATCCTTAACCCACTGAGTGAGGCCAGGGATCCTCATGGATACCAGTCGTATTCATTACTGCTGAGCCACAGCAGGAACTCCTGTATCGTTTTTTTATTAGACTCCACGTATACATGATATCAAATGATATTTGTCTCTCTTTGACTTCATTTAGTATGATAACCTCTAGGCCCATCCATGTTTGCTGCAAATGGCATTATTTCATGCTCTTTATGGCTGAGTAATATTCCATTGTATATACACATCATGTGTTCTTTGTCTGTTCCTCTGTGGATGGACGTTTAGGTGGCTTCCATGTCTTGGCTGTTGTAAACAGTGCTGCAGTGAACACTGGGGTGCATGCATCTCTTTGAAGTATGGTTTTCTTTTTTTTTTTTTTAGGGCCACACCTGCGGCACATGGAGGTTTCCTGGCTAGGGGTCTAACAGCAACACCAGATCATTAACCCACTGTGCAAGGCCAGGGATCGAACCTGCAACCTCATGGTTCCTAGTCAGATTTGTTTCCGCTGTGCCACAATGGGAACTCCTGAAGTATGGTTTTCTCCTGATAGGTGCCCAGGAGTGGGATTGCTGGATCGTATGATAATTCTATTTTTAGTTTTTTAAGGTACCTCCATATTACTCTTCATAGTGGCTGCACCAGCTGACATTCCCACCAGCAGTACAAGAGGGTTCCTTTTTCTCCACACCCTCTCCAGCATTTATTTTTTGTAGACTTTTGGCCACACCCATGGCATGTAGAAGTTCCAGGCCAGGGAACAAATCCAAGCCACAGCTGCGACCTACACCACAGCTGCAGCAAAGCTGGATCCGTAACCCACTGAGGCGCTGGTCTGGGGGTCAAACCCTTGCCACTGCCACAGAGACAACACTGGATCCTTAACCTGCTGTGCCACAGCAGGAACTCCTGTAGACTTTTTGATGGTGGCCCTTCTGACCTGTCTAAGGTTATACCTCATTATAGTTTTATAGTTTTGATTTGTATTTCTCTAATAATTAGCAATGAGCTTTTTTTTTTTTTTTTGGCCCTCACCCGTGGCATGTGGAAGTTCCCAGGCTAGGGGCTGAAGTGGAGCTGCAGCTGCCGGCCTACACCACAGCCACAGCAACGTGGAATCTGAGCCATGTCTGCAGGCTGCACTGCAGCTCACAGCAACACTGGATCCCTGACCCACTAAGCGAGGCCAGGGATCAAACGCACATCCTTGTGGATACTAGCGGGATTCGTTTCCGTGGCACCACAACAGAAACTCCAGCTGTTGAGCATCTTTTCATGTGTTTTTTGGCCATCTGTAAGTCTTCTTTAGAGAAATGTCTGTTTAGATCTTATGCCATTTTTTGATTCAGCTGTTTTTTGTTGTTTTTTTTTTTTGAACTTTTTTTTAGGGCCTCACCCACGACATATGGAAGTTCCCAGGCTATGGGTCAAATCAGAGCTGCAGCTCTGGTCTACACCACAGCCACAGCAATGCAGGATCTGAGCTGCATCTGTGACCTGCACCACAGCTTATGGCAATGCTGGATCCCCAACCCACTGAGCAAGGCCAGGGATCAAACCGACATCCCCATGGATATGGGTCGGATTCATTTCCACTGTACCACAACAGGAACTCTCCAGGCTGTTTGTCTGTTTCTTTGTTTTTGATCTACAGCTGCATGAGCTGATTATATGACTCTGCGAGCTCTCTTCCTGGTTTGTAGACCTTCTCACTGTGTCTTATGTGGCCCTTACTTCTGTGTGCACAGCAACAGAGCTCTTCTTTATGAAGCCACCAGCCCTATTGGGTTAGAACCCTACCTTTGTGACCTCATTTAACCGTAATTACCTCCTAAAAGCTCTGACTCAGATACAGTCACACCGAGGCTGTGGATCTGGGGGTACACAGTTCAGCCCATAGGTGGCACTTGTCCATGTCTAAAATGGGGAGAGGAATTTCAGATCAGTCGTCTGCAACCAAGGTACTGAGGATCCTAAGCCCTAAAAAAAAAATAGCGTTATCCCAAAATGAGACTACATGGTGTAATCAGGCTTCTTTATTTTATTTGATTTTATTTTTTGTCTTTTTGCCTTTATGTAGAGCTGTACACGCGGCATGTGGAAGTTCCCAGGCTAGGGGGTCTAACAGGAGCTGTAGCCGCCGGCCTTCGCCACAGCCACAGCAATGCCGGATCCTTAACCCACTGAGCAAGGCCAGGGATCGAACCCGCAGCCTCATGGTTCTTAGTTGGATTCGTTAACCACTGAGCCACAACGGGAACTCCATGGCTTCTTTATTTTGACCACAATTTTATTTTATAATAACACCGATTATCTCATTAAAAAATAGGAGTTCCCATTGTGACTCAGTGGGTTATGAACCTGACTAGGATCTGTGAGAATGTGGGTTTGATCCCTGGCCTTGCTCCATGGGCTAAAGATCTGGCATTGCCGTGACCTGTGGCAAAGGTTGCAGATATAAACTTGAGGGAGTTTCCCTGATGGCTCAGCAGGTTAAGGATCCAGCAGTGTCGCTGCTGTGGCGCAGGTTCAGTCCCTGGCCCGGGAACTGAACAGGTATGGCCAAAACAAAAACGTAAAGTGCCAACTTTGAGGACAATAAGGATGCTGAAAAGACAGCTCAATATAAGCTGAACTAGACAGAGAAATCTTCGTGAACGTGGTTTGGATGGAAAGAGTGTGGACTTCAGAAAGTGACAGGAGTTGAGAAAAGCAGCAGGAGTGAGCGCCCAGATGTGAGCAGCTGGAGCGAGAGCTGTGCAGGTCTGAAGCTGTGTGCTGCCCAGCAGCAGGAAACAAGGCGGGGTTGGAAGACCAGGGCTAGGCCATAGCAAGCCAGGCACAAGACTGTGGGCTTTCTGGGTTGAGCAGTAGGCCATTGTGTGAGCGTTTGAGGAGAGGGTGACCTGACAAAATTGTGACTCTTCAAATTAAAGCTTAGGGAGTTTCCTTCCTGGCTCAGCAGTTAACAAACCCAATTAGGTTCCACGAGGATGCGGATTCGATCCCCGGCCTCGATCAGTGCGTTAAGGATCTGGCATTGCCATGAGCTGTGTTGTAGGTTGCAGTTGCAGCTTAGATCCAGAGTTGCTGTGGCTGTGGTGTAGGCCGGCAGCTGCAGCTCCAATTCGACCCCTCGCCTGGGAACCTCCATGTGCTGCAGGTGCGGCCCTAAAATGCAAAACAAAACAAAACAAAACAACAACAACAAAAAAAAAACATAAAACAAAAAACATGCAGTCTGAGAGGCAGTTCAGCATATGTAAAACGTCCTGATAATGTTTATACCAGTAGGTTCTGTTTCTTGATTGAGTGCTAATGACATGGTTGTGTTCACTTGTCAAAGTTCATGGAACTGCACACTTAAGGTCTGTGTGCATTTTCAGACGTAAGTTATACTCAGTTAATATTTTTAGTATATTTGGTGGGATGTAGGGGAGCTCAGTGGGGACCAGCAGACAGCGTTACATGTATGCATCCATGAAGCCGTGAGTGACATGAGAAACAGAAATCTCTTACTGACTTGCCCAAGGTTGCACTGATGGTTTAATGGTGGAACTAAGTCAGGAATCTTTTTTTTTTTGTCTTTTTGCCTTATCTAGAGCCGCACCCGTGGCATACGGAGGTTCCCAGACTAGGGGTCTAACAGGAGCTGTAGCCGCCGGCCTTCACCACAGCCACAGCAACGTGGGATCCGAGCCGCGTCTGCAACCTACACCACAGCTCACGGCAACGCCGGATCCTTAACCCACTGAGCAAGGCCAGGGATCGAACCCGCAACCTCATGGCTCCTAGTCGGATTCGTTTCTTCTGTGCCACGATGGGAACTCCTAAATTCTTTTTTAACTTGAAAAAATTTAAGACATCATGCTTCCTATATAGATACGATCATTTATGAAAATTCTATCTCAGCGCTTTCCTTTTTTTTTCTTCTTTGGCTGCAACTGCGGCATACTGAAGTTCCCTAGCCAGGAATCATACCTGCAACACAGCAGTCATCCAAGCCACTGCAGTGACAACACCGAGTCCTTAACCCACCGTGCCACAAGGGAACTCCCTCAGCACTTTTCTATTTCACGACAAAAGGGCTCATTTCGATGGCCGTGTTCCTCTATATGATGCTGGAATTATTGAAATGCAAGTTTTTCACCGGCTAAATGTTTGGTCAGTAAAATGTTTCATTTACACATAAAATCTCTCAAGAATCTCACAAGCCTGGGAACAGTATAGGTATCTATGGATGGAAGGCATTTAAATGTGTAACACAGGAGTACCCGCTGCGGCACAATGGAAACGAATCCGACTAGTCTCTATGAGGACTCGGGTTTGATCCCCGACCTCGCTCAATGGATTAAGGATCCCGAGTGGCCCTGAGCTGTGGTGTAGGTCTCAGATGCAGCTCGGATGCCGTGTGGCTGTGGCCGGCAGCTGTAGCTCCAATTCGACCCCTAGCCTGGGAACTTCCGTATGTCACACGTGCTGCTCTTTAAAAAAAAAAAGCGAAAATAAATAAATGTGTAACACGGTGGCACACCTCTATGAAAATGTTTCTGCAGGTATGCTGGTATCCTCCTGGGCATCACAAACACGTTTGCCACTATTCCTGGGATGATCGGGCCTGTCATTGCTAGAAGTTTGACCCCTGAGGTGAGTAGATCATTTGCTTATAAACTGAAATGGTCTAAACGGTTCATTTTTTTTTGTCTTTTTGCCTTATCTAGGGCCGCACCCGCGGCATATGGAGGTTCCCAGGCTAGGGGTCTAACAGGAGCTGTAGCTGCCGGCCTTCGCCACAGCCACAGCAACGCGGGATCCGAGCCGCGTCTGCAACCTACACCACAGCTCACGGCAACGCCGGATCCTTAACCCACTGAGCGAGGCCAGGGATCGAACCCGCAACCTCATGGTTCCTAGTCAGATTCGTTAACCACTGAGCCACGACGGGAACTCCCTAAACAGTTCATTTGAAGCTGCACATCTATGTTAAAGTTGAGTATATTCTAATTAAGGGTAAAATTCTGAATGCTCATTCTTATACAGTTATTTATAGCAACAAAAACTAAATACCCTGATAGGTAGGAAAATATATTTTCGAAGAACACTCTCTGGGGTTTAGACAATAAAATTAAGTTAACCAAGGTCTCGTAACTACATAGGTACTTAAAGCTGTGATAGTATACCAGATAAATAACTTGTATATTTGATTTGAATGGATAAAAATTGGCCATGTAGAATCAGTCAAGAAATGGAACCACAAAAGTGTCAGAAAATCATGTGCGAATGAATAGGAACAGTTGAAATAATCAGGAATGTTAAGGAGCAGAGTTGGGAAGACACGTGGGTGTCTTCACATATTTGAAGTTCCGAAAAGACAGACGAGAGACCACAGGCGAGTTTTCTGTGTCAAGCCGGTTCTGTGTCTCCTGGGCCGCCTCGAGTTAGGGAGCCCTGAAACAGTCAAACATGTATCCACATGGCATTTCTTATTAACATGCCAGATTCAAAGGCAAAATTACAAGGTTTTATGTTTGAGAAACTCATCATTTGGAGATTATCTGCAATAAAAGTACAGTGTGACATAAGCTGCAGAAAAAAATGTGTGCAGAGTGCTGTGGGCCCAGAGGAGGGCACAGCCAGTTTATGGGGAAGCTTGGAGGAGCGCCCAGGGATGTGGGGAAGGCCAGCAGCGGGCCTGCACCGGGGCACTGAGGCCCCAGCAACACGCTGGGCCCGAGCGGCTGGTCCAGCCCGAGGTGGGAAGGCAGCGTGGAGCCAGATCACTAAGCAGAAACGCTGAGTTAGAGTGTGTAAAAAGTCAGATTCACTGACCTCACAGGCCCTTTTCCACTGTTTAAGAACTCTGGGGAGTTCTCGTGGTGGCTCAGTGGAAACAAATCCAGCTAGTATCCATGAGGACTCGGGTTCAATCCCTGGGCTTGCTCAGTGGGTTAAGGATCCGGCATTGCCTTGAGCTGTGGTGTAGGTAGCAGATGCGTCTCGGATCCCAAGTTGCTGTGACTATGGCGTAGGCCGGCAGCTGTAGTTCTGATTCAGCCCCCTAGCCTGAGAACTTCCGTATGCTGCGGGTGCGGCCCTAAAAAAAAAAAGCCAAAAAAAAAGAGAAAGAAAATGTGGAGTTCCCTCTGTGGCTTGCAGGTTAAGGATCTGGTGTTGCTGCAGCTGTGGTTCTAGTTACAGATGTGGTGCGGGCTTGATTCCTGGCCAAGAACTTCCACATGCCCTGGGTGTGGCCAAAAGAAAAAGAAAAAAAAAGAAAATCTAAAGAGCTGGTGAAATGTATTCTTCAAGAGGCTGATCTAAACCTCTGAAAGAGACATAGTTTTCTCTGTTTTGTCTCTGTGATGGAATCAACATCATCTAGTCCTTGGAGTCTCAGGATATACCAGCAGGTCGTCTTACTCCCAAACACCCGGACTGCAGATTGTAGAGGTGGTGCTCTTCCATCTCTCCCTCGTGAATCCAAGCTCCTTGCTACTGTTTTCTCTCACTGAGGACAAAAGGATGCTGGAGAGTCTTGCGGTGGTCACGTCACAGCTTTTTTTTTTTTTTTCCCGTCTTTCTGCCTTATCTAGGGCCGCACCCGCGGCATATGGAGGTTCCCAGGCTAGGGGTCTAACAGGAGCTGTAGCCGCCGGCCTTCGCCACAGCCACAGCAACGCAGGATCCGAGCCGCATCTGCAACCTACACCACAGCTCACGGCAACGCCGGATCCTTAACCCACTGAGCAAGGCCAGGGATCGAACCCTCAACCTATGGTTCTTAGTCGGATTCGTTAACCACTGAGCCACGACGGGAACTCCAGGTCACAGCTTTTTGACGTTCTCTTCAGGGAGCACGGTGGCAGCCGAAGCATTTAAGTGAACACGTTTCCCAAGCGATAGGGCTGGTTGCTCACAGTCCCGGCGCTTCTGCTGGGAAGGCGCCGGCTCCCCAACTAAAGCCTGTGAATGCATAGTGAGTGGGCACTGAACTGGGTTTCAGATATGTTGTTGGAGCGTTTTTTTGTTTTTGTTTTTTGATCTTATTAAAAGGCCATTATTTTTTAAAAGGGAAAAAAGCCCTTGCCTTTGTAATTGCTTGCAATGCGAGTTTACTGCCCAGCCTCAAAAACTTTGAGAATGAGTCAGAGAGTAAATAAATAGTGAAATAAAGTTCAAAGTGTTTCTGAAGTTCAATTTTTTTTTTTTTTTTTAAGGCTGCACCCACGGCACATGGAGGTTCCCAGCCCAGGGGTTGAATCGGAGCTACAGCAGCTGGCCTACACCACGGCCACAGCAACTCGGGATCCAAGCCACATCTGCAACCTACACCACAGCTCACAGCAACGCCAGATCCTTAACCCAGTGAATGAGGCCAGGGATCAAACCCACGTCCTCATGGTTACTAGTCAGGTTCATTTCCGCTGAGCCACGACAGGAACTCCTGAAGTTCAGTTTTGTTATGGACAAAATAGCATTCTCTAAAAAAACAGGTGGAATTTTTGTTAAAAAAAAAAAATAGGAGCTATGTGCTATTTCTGGTACAGTTGATTGATTTTAAGTCACCTGTTGTCTGCAGATAACACTGAGGCATAGCCTGGAGCAGCTTTGTCTTAGAATCCTAAGAATTTAAGCCTGTCTTTCTGGTGTATGATGTACTTAGTAATTCCTGACTGACTCCTGCTCTAGGATGGTAACACACTGTTAGCATATCTACGTACTCACTAAATTTTTTGTTGTTTTTTTTTAGGGTCACACTCGCGGCATATGGAAGTTCCCAGACTGGGGGTCTAATTGGAGCTACAACTGCCAGCCTACACCACAACCACGGCAACTGGGGACCTGAGCTCCATCTGCGACCTACATCCCAACTTACAGCGGCACCAGATCCTTAACCCTCTGAGCAGGGCCAGGGATCAAACCACATCTTCATAGATACTAGTCAGGATTTCTAAGATTTTTTTTTTCTCACCGCAGTACATTTATCTCAGATAAGTATAATTAACCACAGAGTGCTTCTTTCTTTCTCCATGTTTTTCCTTTTTTCCTAAATAATGACCTCTTCCTGGTCCTTTCCTTTGTCTTCCTCTTTATCAACTCTAATGCTTATTTATCTCTTTTTCTCAATGCCACAATGTAGCACTCTGATTTTACACCGAAATTGTAAAAATCCCCCCAAAAATGGTGGTTGAAGTTCATCACATGATCCAGAGATTTCAACTGCCAGATATTTTTATGCTGCTGGATTGCATGCTGTGTCTTTTTGATCTCTTACTGACAAATACCAGTCGTGTCCTGGTCGTGTGCCATTCGAGAGCCCTGTAGGATCTTTCAGGCCGGATCTCAAGTCCACCTTTTTTTTTCTTTTCCTTTTTTTTTTTGTGGCTGTGCCCAGGCCAGGGATTGATACCCCAGCCATAGCCGTGACAACACTAAAACCTTCCCCCGCTGAGCCACACAGGGACCCCATCACAGCCCATCTGAACTCATCCTGACTTGACCTGCTCGCGACACCTCCCACCTGAGAACTTGGGAGATGATGTAAGGCATCATACTAGTTCTTTCCTAAAAACATGCAATTCAAGGACACGCCAGCGGGCGTTTTTTTCATTTATTTTTTTTTCCTTTTTTGGCCACATCTAAGGCATGTGGAAGTTCCCAGGCTAGGGATCGAATCCAAGCCACAGCTGCAACACTGGATCCTTAACCCACTGTGCCACAGTGAGAACTTCCCCAGCATTTTATTTTTAGTAAACTTTTTTGCTGAAATGTAACATACATTTTTTTTTTTCTTTTTAGGGCCTCACCCTCAGCATATGGAAGTTCCAAACTAGGGTTCTAATCGGAGGTGTACCTGCCGGCCTACACCGCAGCCACAGCAACGCAGGATCCGAGCCGCGTCTGCGACCTACACCACAGCTCACGGCAACGCCATATCCTTAACCCACTGAGCGAGGCCAGTCTTCACGGATACTAGTTGGATTTGTTTCTACTGCACCACAATGGGAACTCCCTGTAACATATGTTTTTTAAAAGCACGCATCTTAACTCTCCAGCTGGACAAATTTTTATAAAGTTAATACATCTATGTAACCAGCACCCGTCAAGAAATAGAACGTTAGCTTCCCCTTGAAGCCCCCCAGTACCCCTTCCTTTCTCTTTCACCCCCAACAAGTGGAACCACTGCCCTGGCTTTAACACCGAAGGTGACTTTTGTTTGATTAGGGACTCTCTCAAGCTGGAATGGTTCAGTATGTGTTCTTTTGTGTCTGGCTTCTTTTTTTTTTTTTGTCTTTTTGGCTTTATGTAGAGCCGTACCGCGGCATATGGAGGTTCCCAGGCTAGGGGTCTAACAGGAGCTGTAGCCGCCGGCCTTCGCCACAGCCACAGCAACGCGGGATCCGAGCCACATCTGCGACCTACATCACAGCTCACGGCAACGCCGGATCCTTAACCCACTGAGCAAAGCCAGGGATCGAACCCGCAACCTCATGGTTCCTAGTCGGATTCGTTAACCACTGAGCCACGAAGGGAACTCTGTGTCTGGCTTCTTTTCGTCGTGAGCTGTATCTGCTGTTGTAGGTCACTGGCTCTCATTGCTGTGTACACTCCGCAGATCCAAGATGCTGCTGCTGTCGGACCTTCAGGTTGTTTCCAGCGTGAGGCTTTTATGAACGATGATGCTACTGCCATAGAACTGTCTTGTGACACCATCTTTTTTTATAAAGTGGACCACAGACAGAATCTTTTTTCACGTGCATTTTTCTTCTTTCTTTCTTTCTCTTCAGAACACGATCAGAGAATGGCAAACTGTCTTCTGCATTGCTGCTGCTATTAATGTATTCGGTGCCATTTTCTTCTCGCTGTTCGGCAAAGGCGAGGTGCAAGGCTGGGCTGTCAGTGACCACCATGGACACAAAAACTGAAGGAACCAATAAATAATCCTGTTTCTGTTAATGTATTTTTATTTATCATGTAACCTAAAAGTGCCTTCCGTAGTTTAATTGTATGAGCAACCTCTGCACGAGAAAAATTGTACTGTATTGAATTTGTCAGGTTTGTAATCATGAAATGTCACCAACTGCCAGATTAGTAAAATTAGCTGTGTTTAATCATTAATAACACATTTGCTGGAACTTACATTTCGGGGTCGCGTAGCCGGGTGCAAGTCAGGCATCCTGAAATAGGGGAGTCCTATTTAGTAAGAACTATATTTAAAAAGGATGAGCTGAAAGGGACCTTTCTGTACCTTTGCAATTTAATTAAACCAGGTAATAATTTTCAGGTCTTGGTAAATACCTATTTTTGTATACTTTCCTCAAAAAACGAGTTGTCATCAGCAGCCCCTGACACTGCGCCCTCAAACTCCAGCATCTCCGTGGAGCTGCCAGACACTGTACCATTCAGCCTGGCAGCTACACCGAGGGAAGCAGGCCCAGGCAGCCGCCAGGCATCCCCTTCCTGGCTTCAAGGACCATGCCCAGCACGCGTCGGAGGCAGCATCCAAGACCAGGGTCAGCGCCCAGGCTTTGGCAGGTGCTCTTCCCCCAGTGGCTGCGGGTGAAGCCCTGAGCCGGCAGGAGTGGAATAGCCGCAGCCACGGTCTCCGTGTGCCCAGCACACCTGAGTATTGCCAGGCAGGTAACCTGCCCAAAGAATTGTGATGCCCAGTTAGCCACAGATAATGCCATCCTTGATTAAAACTACCCTCACCTGGATCAGAGTATTAATTTTCAACTCCTATGTGCTATGAGCTACACAGAATAAGTAAATTAAAAAAAAAAAAAAACTTTCCCTTTTTCTTCTGCCTGTCTTACATGTACGTGTCTGGTTGCAGCTCAAGGTTGAAGTGGCTTTTACTTCTACCACCGGCGACTGCTGGTTTCTGAAATCTTATTTTTCCAGTTGTTTTCCTGGACCATCTTCCAGTGGTTTTTGAGCAGGCTTCAAGGGCATTTATATGATTTAAAACTTGATCTCTGTTTTGCTGTGTTTGTTCAACACTACCTGTAACATTTTAACGAAAGCTGTTTAATGTCATATGATGTGCATACATTTTTGTAAATTTATTTTTAAATCTGTAAATAGCTTCAAGTTGCTATGGTGATTTTTTAAAATAAATAATCAAAATTAACTTTTGGGGGTTCATTTTTTCAGTCTGACAGTTCTAAGATCCTCTGGAGGCCACGGTGGCTATTTTACGTCTTTTCTGTCATCCTCCTCAAACCACCAGCCTACCTCTAGGTGCATCTCTGCCACTTCTCGGCTGGGAGACAGGTTGTCTAAGTGATCAGAAACCTCGACTAGGAGTTCCCGTTGTGACTCAGTGGTAACAAACCCGACTAGAATCCATGAGAATGCAGGTTCGATCCCTGGCCTCGCTCAGTGGGTTAAGGATCCGGCGTTGCCGTGAGCTGTGGTGTAGGTCGCAGACGCGGCTCGGATCCCGCATGGCTGTGGCTGTGGTGTAGGCCGGCGGCTACAGCTCCTGGTAGACCCCTAGCCTGGGAAGCTCCACATGCAGTGGGTGTGGCCCTAAAATGACAAAAGACCAAAAAGGAAAAAAAAAGAAACTGGGAGCAGTGGTATCTTCTGGAAAGATAAAATAGGCAGTCAGGGGTGGCAAGGAAAATGCATTTTCACCTTACTAGATGTGGCGGTATTCCCTGTTCAAGGACTTAAGAACGTAACACCTGTTGCTCAGGCTACTGTGTAATCAGTCACCACTAGGCTTTGCACTGCCTGCCACGCATTCCCAGTGAGCTGTCTTCACAGCCTCCCTCCCTCGCCCTGACCCCCAGTAAGGCCAGCTGTGCCTGCCACTCCCCTTCTCCTCACTGAGGCCGAGGCTTGGCATCATTTTTATTCCTCCTCTTCTCTCCATACCCCCAACCCCGTAATGTCATTAACCACCTGTCTTTTCCAGTCCAGTTTTTTTTTTTTTTTTAAGTTTCTGGAATTTAAAAAAATCCCTCTGGCCATCTCCTAAATAAGATCCCTTTCCCCCTGTGCTGGATTATTGGTCCCAGTACATCCCGTCTCTGGGATCAGGATACTCCCCGAAGGTGAATCCCCCACCCCCGCCGCCACCTGCCCTCCTCGCTCCCACACAGCTGTTTCTGCTGCATCCGGGCACAGCCCCTCCGTCTGACCCTTTACTCACCTCGTTCCTTTCACCGCACCTTCTTCACAATTTGTTTTCCTTTTTTTTTTTTTTGGTCTTTTTAGGGCTGCACCCGGGGTATACGGAAGTTCCCAGGCTAGGGGTCGAATCAGAGCTACAGCTGCTAGCCTCCTCTTCACAATTTCTCTCACCCTCCCTGATCTAGACGCGGGCTCGTCCTTTGAGCCCCTGAAACACCACATTATTTATTAATTTTGGGGTTTTTCTTTGTTTTAAACTTGAGGCCTCAGGCTCGGTTTCCAGGAAGAGACCATTCATTCAACAACAACTAGGAATAGCTACACTTTGCTCCACGGGAAGGACACGGATGGTGTCTGACACCGTCCTTTCCTCCTGGAGGCCTCCTGGGAGCTCAGCCAGGCTCCTCGACCCCCGGCTCCTTCCTGGCCTCTCTGTGTGACACACAGGAGCATGCGTCGGTGTCTGTCCCCGTTAGATTCACTGCAAACATCTCAAGGGTAGGTCTGATTGAGCTCAGCAGGGTCTCCCTCATGACAATACGTGTTGTCTTAACATTTTAGTTGCTTGGGAGTTCCCGTCGTGCCTCAGCGGAAACAAATCTGACTAGCATCCATAAAGACACAGGTTCGATCCCTGGCCTTGCTCATTGGGTTAAGGATCCCGAGCTGCCCTGAGCTGTGGTGTAGGTCACAGATGCAGCTTGCATCTGCATCTGGCATTGCTGTGGCTATGGTGTAGGCTGGTGGCTACAGCTCCGATTCTACCCCTAGCCTGGCAACCTCCACATGCCACGGATGCGGCCCTAAAATGCAATAATAATAATAATAATAATAATTTAGTTGCTTAACAGATATTTACTAAATAACCCCTTGTTAAATGAACTGAATTTTTTATCCGGTATACTGGTTTTTTTAACAGACTGTTTTCTTTTCAAAAAAGGAGTTAAGGAGAGTTCCCATCGTGGCGCAGCGGTTAATGAATCTGACTAGGAACCAAGAGGTTGCAGGTTGAACTGGCATTGCCGTGAACTGTGGTGTAGATGGCAGATGCGGCTCGGATCTGGCATTGCTGTGGCTGTCACGTAGGCTGGCAGCTGTAGCTCCGATTCAGCTGCTAGCTTGGGAACCTCCATATGCCGCAGGCACGGCCCTAAAATGCAAAAAAAATAAAAGAAAAGAAAATGTTTAAAAAGGAGTTAAATATGACACCTTTTAATAAAGAAATGATACGTTAACCTCAAAATAACTCATAAGTGGTAGTTATTAGTAAATGGTTTTGAAAGTCTTTTAGGAGAGCTCAGTTCAATACAGGCAAAGGACTTTTCCCAGCTATGCAACAAATATTTATCCGAGCATTCATCACAGGCCAGGCTTGATTCTTTGCACCCAGGATACAGCAGTGAAAAAAGCCAACCCTTTTCCTCACAGAGCTCTGATTTAGCAGACCTTCTCCTTCGCAGGGTCCAGCCTTTGGAACCTACCCTGTGAAATGTCACTGTCCTCCAGACAATCAGACCCCGGGGGCATAAGCATCTACCAGCTGACCTTGGGAGCCAGAGTTCTGAAAGAAACCAAGAGGAGCGCTGAGGTCAGCAGTTTGTACCAGCTATTGTCACGGCCTGCTTCCTTTAGCCTTTGTTTCCTTTTCAAGTCAGAAATAGAGATTTTTGAAATTCAAACCCTGTTGCACAGTAAAGTAATTTCTCTGAGGGCAGTTCACCACTGTCCAAAATAAAACTCCCCCAATAGGAAAACGTTGATGGAGTATTTAAATTTGAAGGCAGGAAGAGCGCTGCAGGAATCGGCCTGGTTCCTCTTCCTCTCAGGAAATCGTGTTGCTGCCTGAGATGATTAGACTTGGGGTGAATGTCTAATTTCAGCTGAAAGATAAATTTATCTTTCTCGTAGGAATATAAATGACGCTGGATCACAAAGCCTTTTCAGAGGCCTCTGCCTTTTCGAGAGCAACCACAAGCAGGAAAGCCATCTGTACAAGGGCTGTGCTTTAAGAAGTTAACAGAAAGACCCCTTTCTAGCCGCTCTGCTGTGGAAAGCTTTGAGTGCCGGCAACTGAAAGCACGTGAAATGGAACCAGTTTTCTGACACCACCAACTTCCATGCGGCTTGAGGAGGAAGCGCCCTAGTAAATTTCCAAGCGCCTGTTTACTTTCACTTTATCTTGGTGCTGGGGGAGGAGGCGGACGTCCCAGTCGCTGCCAGTTCCGTGCCTGTGAGAGGCTATTATTGCACAACCGAGCTGGGAAGGATCGAAGAGGCACAGCTTTCCTGCCGTGATCGGTAGCCTGTCCGACACGGTGAGCCCCCCCACCCCCGCCGCTTCCATCCTAAACTTTGAATTATTTGCCAGATCTGCTCTCTCCGCGGAACCTCCGAAATATGCTGGTGCTTCCCACAGCCTCTGGGGACCCAGGGGGCCCCCCTGCCTCGCATTCCAGCCACCAACAGCCCTCTGTGCTGAGCATTTCACAGCCCCACCCTCACTCCACAGCCTGAAAACTTAAGCTTCCCGCAGAAGATTGGTGGAGACTGAAAGCGATTGGGGCGGGACGCATATTGTCTGTTCTTTTTAACGCCCAAGAACTGTTTTGTGTGAAGTACGTGGGATGCGGTGAGGGGAAATTCCAACGTATACACTGTATAAATTACCTACACGAGGTCTGTGATTGTCCAACTTTTCTTTTCACAACAAAGCAGCGGTGCTGAACTGTTTTGTCATCAGTGCAGGAAGTTTGTATGGGAGCATTTGCAGGAGTCTTTCTCACTCTTTGGCCATATCCACAGCGTGTGGAAGTTCCCCGGGCCAGGCATCCAGCCCACACCACTGGGCCCCTGCACTGACACCGTGAGGTCCTTAACCTGCTGAGCCACACGGGAACTCCAACAGGGGTCTCTTTTTGACCATATCATCAGCTGCAGAGACGCATAGGACAGATGACAGCATGTGTCCACTGCCACACAGATGACCTCACTGCATACAAAACCTGGGCTCAGAGACACAGACTCTGACTGTTAATAGAGAAGTCTTGGCCCTTATGGGGACTCTGCCAGCAACCTCGGCTCACAGAGCCCCCATCAACCAAATAAGACCACTGACTCAAACTATTACATTGAGGTGGGGAGTTCCTGTTGTGGCTCAATGGGTTACGAACCTGACTCGTATCCATGAGGACACAGGTTCAATCCCTGGCCTTGCTCAGTGGGTCAGGTATCCAGCGTTGCCATGAGCTGTGGTGTGGGTTGCAGACGTGGCTCAGATCTCACGTTGCTGTGGCTGTGGTGTAGGCCGGCGGCTACAGCTCCTGTTAGACCCCTAGCATGGGCACCTCCATATGCTGCAGGTGTGGCCAAAAAAAGCAATAAAAACAAACAAACAAACAAACAAACGTTGCACTGGGAATTTGTTGCATCACTGTCTTCGCTCCATGTGTGATATTAGGGAATGTTTCGTTCTTCCGTGTTTATACTGTAGTACAGTGACTCTTTTTTTTTTTTTTGTCTTTTTGCCTTTTTTATGTAGAGCCGCACCCGCGGCATATGGAGGTTCCCAGGCTAGGGGTCTAACAGGAGCTGTAGCCGCTGGCCTTCGCCACAGCCACAGCAACGCGGGATACAAGCTGCATCTGTGACCTACACCACAGCTCACGGCAATGCCGGATCCTTAACCCACTGGGCAAGGCCAGGGATCGAACCCGCAACTCGTGGTTCTTAGACTCGTTAACTGCTTCGCCATGACGGGAACTCCTGCCCTTGCTTTTCAACCCATTAGGTAAAATGGAACCGGAGAGGCTGACCTCCCTCAGCAGGTGTAGACCGGAAGAGGTGCAGGCAGGCCTGGGGTGCAGGGTTTTCAGTATTTTGAGTCCCCGTTTTTCCGCTGTGAGTCTGAGGAGACTGGAAAGAAGAGGAAGAAGGTGGATCGATGGAGCAGGACTATCTGAGACTGTCACGTGAACAAAACGTAAAGCAGATGGGGAAATAGTGAAGATAAGTTCAGGACTTGCCACTGTGGTGCAGCAGTAACAAACCCAACTAGTACCCATGAGGGTCCAGGTTTGATCCCTGGACTCGGTCAGTGGGTTAATGATCCTGTGTTGCTGTGGCTGTGGTGTAGGCTGGCGACTGCAACTCCAATTTGACCCCTAGCTTGGAAACCTCTATATGCCACAGGTGCAGCCCTAAAAAAGAAAAGAATAGAGGTTCGGGTGGAGGTGAACGTGTGGAGGTGCGGGTTCGATCCCTGGCCCAGCGCAGTCGGTTAAGGCATCTGGCAATTTTGCAGCTGTGGCTCAGATTCAATCCCTGGCCCAGGAATTTCCATATGCCTCTGATATGGCCATAGAAATTTTTTTTTAAAAAAAGCAAATAAAAAAAAAACAATGAAAAATATCTTTAGCACCTAGGCAGGGGAAAAATTAAACGAATTTCACTACATTAAGTACTTCTGTTCAGCGAAACATACCTAACAAGGTTACTACATCTTGACAGTAGAAGAGGTTAATATTTAGAATATTCAAAAAGCTCCTACAGAGCAACAAGAAAAAAATCAGAAAACCCAAAAGAAAAAATGAGCAATGAATAGACAATTCACATAACAAAAGACCAGATGTCAAACAAACATATGAAGAAATGACCAAACTCCCTAGTAATTATAGAAAAAAAAGGAAATGTAGACTAAAACGGAAATGAGATATTCCTTTTGGTCTAACAAATTAATGAAAATTAGAAAGTCTGGGATTCCTGTTGTGGCTCAGCCGTTAACGAACCCGACTAGCATCCATGAAGATGTGGGTTCCATTCCTGGCCTTATTCAGTGGGTTAAGGATTGCGGGTTCGACTGCCAGCCTGGGTGCAGCCCTAAAAAGACCAGAAAAAAAAAAAGGTTTGATGCAACCAAGTGTTGGAAAAGGACGTGGGGAGATGAAAATTCTCGTCCACAGGGGAATACAGATGGGCATACCCATTCTGGAAAGCGAGATGATTGCATTTAAATGAAATAAGAATATATCTTGCTCCGGTACACTGCCCTACACCTGGGTATATGCTGCACAGTGATTCTTGCTTGGGTCCTTAAGGGAACATGTACCTCATGCTGTTTACTGGGACACGTTGGAGGCCAGCCAGGTAAGGAAAACGTGGTGGACTTTGCTATTGAATAATATCATCCTCCAGGAACATGCAGAGACCTCAGAACGTGTTGAGTAAGAAGAAGACTTAGAGGTAATTCCTGCCATGACTCAGCGGTAATGAACCTGACTAGTATCCATGAGGACACGGGTTCGATCCCTGGCCTCACTTAGTGGGTTAAGGATCTGGCATTACTGTGCACCGTGGTGAAGGTCGCAGACGCGGCTCGGATCCTGCGTTGCTGTGGCTGTGGTGTAGGCTGGCAGCTACAGCTCCGATTTGACCCCTAGCCTGGGAACCTCCATATGCCAAGGGTGTGGCCGTAAAACGACGAAAAGAAAAAAGAAGACTTGTAGCACAATACCCCTTCAGAAAATTAAAAACCTGTACAAAAATGTAATATTTTCCAGGGATATTTGCAAAAACAAAACAGCAAAATATTGAGTCTAGTTCCCTGTGCTATACAATAGGTCCTTGTTGGGTATCTATTTTATACACAGGAGTGTGTATGTGTTAATCCCAAACTCCTAATTTATCCGTCACTCCCCACTTTCCCCTTTGATAACCATAAGCTTGTTTTCAAAATCTGAGAGACTTTTTCTATATGGTAAATAAGTGCACTTGTATCATTTTCCTTAGATTCCACATATAAGTGATATCACATAATATGTGTCTTTGTCTAACTTCACGTGGTAGTCTCTAGGTCCATCCATGTTGCTACAAATGGCATTTTTCATTCTTTTCACCATTGAGTAATATTCCATTGTGTCTATGTGCCATGCTTTTATCAATTCCTTTGTCAATGGACACTTAGGTTGCTTCCATGTCTCGCCTATTGTAAACAGTGTTGCAATGAACATTGGGGTATATGTATCTTTTCGAATTATGACTTTCTCCTTAGATGCCCAGGAACGGGGTTGCTAGATCATATGGTAGTTTTTTTTTTTTTTCAGGACCACACCTGTGGCATATGGAAGTTACCAAGCTAGGGTTCCAATTGGAGCTGCAGCTGCTGGCCTGCGCCACAGCAACAGCAACACCAGCCATCTGTAACCTACACCACAGCTCAAGGCAACACCAGATCCTTAACCAACAGAGCAAGGCCAGGGATCGAACCCACGTCCTCATGGATACTAGTCGGGTTCATTTCTGCTGAACCACAATGAGAACTCCATACTTCCATTTTTTCAAGGAACTTCCATACTATTCCCCATAACAACCGCACCAATTTGCATTTCTGCCAACGGTGTGGGAGGGTTCCTTTTTCTCCGTACCATCTCCAACATTTATTATTTGTAAGCTTTTTGATGAATTGTATACTTTTAAGAAGATAAATTTTAACCGTAAAATGGGAATTATATCTCAAAGAAGCAGTTTTAAATAAAAGCAAATGTAATCATGCTCTACTTAGTAATATATCATGAACATTTCCCTAATATTCCCAGTACTGCACTTCTGCAACATTTCTATTTTTAATTATTAAAATAAAGCACATTCATTCTAAAAAAAGTAAATAATGCAGAAGAATAAGAATTATTGTTCTGTTTTTTTGTTTTTTTAGGGCTGAACCCAAGACATGTGGAGGTTCCCAGGCTGGGGGTCAAATCGGAGCTGTAGCTGCCCGCCTACACCACAGCCACAGCAACTCGGGATCCTAGCCAAGTCCGAGACCTACACCACAACTCATGGCAACACTGGATCCCCAGCCCACTGAGTGACGCCAGGGATCGAACCTGCATCTTCATAGATACCAGTCGGGTTCATTACCGCTGAGTCACGACAGGAACTCCAGAAGAATGAATATTAGTCAGTGAAATATTTCTTCCCCTTGCCCAACTTCAACACCGTCAGAGCACCTGCTTTAAAAATATTTTTATTGGAGTTCCCGTTGTGGCTCAACATGTTAAGAACCTGACTGGTATCTTGGGGATGTAGGTTTGATCCCTGGCCTCGCTTAGTGGACCAAGGATCCAGTGTCCCCGCAAGCTGCGGTGGAGGTCACAGATTTGGCCTGGATCCAGCATTGCTGTGGCTGTGGTGTAGGCCAGCAGGTGCAGCTCTGATTCGAACCCTAGCTTCAGGCATCTCCATATGCTGAGGGTGTGGCTGAACAAGGAAAAAAAAAATTAAAGAAAGGTACAATTCAATTGTTTTTAGTATATTCACAGAGTTGTGCAGCTATCACATACTTAATTCCAGAACATTTCATCACCCCCCTCCAAAGAAACCCTATGTACATTAGCTGTCACTCCTTATTTCCCCAGCCCCAGCCCCAGCCCCTGCCGGCCACTGATCTAGCTACTGTTTCTGTAGATATGCCTATTCCGGACATTTCATATAAATGGAATCATGTAATATGCTCCATGTTGTAGTATGTTTCAGTACTTCTTTCTTTTTATTAATGTATGTATTCATTTTTGCCTTTTTTTTGTCTTTTTAGGGCCGCACCAGCATATGGAGGTTCCCAGGCTAGGGGTTGAATCGGAGCTACAGTTGCCGGTCTACACCACAGGCATGGCAATGAGGGATCTGAGTCAAGTCTGTGACCTAAACCACAGATCATGACAACGCCAGATCCCCGATCCACTGAGTGAGGTCAGGGATCGAACCTGCATCCCCATGGATACTAGTCAGATTTGTTTCCGCTGTTCCACGATAGGAACTCCCTGCTTCTTTCATTTCATTCCCAGATAATAGTCCATTAAAAATAGACAGACTAGGAGTTCCCGTCGTGGCGCAGCGGTTAACAAATTCGACTAGGAATCATGAGGTTGAGGGTTCGATCCCTGGCCTTGCTCAGTGGTTTAACGATCTGGCATTGCTGTGAGTTGCCGTGAGCCAAGGTAGTGGTCACAGATGCAGTTCAGATCTGGCGTTGCTGTGGTTGTGGTGTAGGCCCGTGAATACAGATCTGATTAGACCCCTAGCCTGGGAGCCTCCATATGCCGCTGGTATGGCCATAAAAAGCAAAAAAAAAAAAACAAAAAAAAACGTAGACTACTTTTTGTTTATTATTCATCAGTTGATGGACGTATCTGAATTATTTCCACTTTTTGGTAGTTAGGAAAAATGCCGCTATGAACATTTATGCACAGGTGTTTCTGTGTGGGCATACTGGAGTTTTTAGGGGATTTTGAGGGGCTTTAATTTGGCCACACCAGGGTGTTCAGAAGTTCCTGGGCTGGGACCTAACTGAGCCAGAGCAGTGGCAATGCCCAATCCTTAACTGCTGGAGGACCAGGGGACACTTGAGCACAGGTTTTCAATTCTCTTGAATATAGCAATTCCATTTTTGTTTAAATGAAATATGCTTGGGGGAAAAAAAAGGTGAATTATTTCTGGGTCATGAGAAATTAACAGGTAACTTAACAATTCCATTCCTGGGCATCTATCCAGAGAAAACCATGACTCGAAAAGACACATGTACTCCAGTGTTCATTGCAGCACTCTAGCCAAGACACGGAAACAACTTAAATGTCCATCGTTAGAGAAGTGGATAAAGAAGATGTGGTACTTATACATGATGGAATATTACTCAGTTGTTAAAAGGAAAGAAATAATGGCATTTGCAGCAACATGGATGGACATAGAAATTATCATGCTAAGTGAAGTCAGTCAGACAATGAGATACCAGCATCAAAAGCTATCACTTACATGTGGAATCTAAAAAAAGGACACAATGAACTTCTTTGCAGAACAGATACTGACTCACAGACTCTGAAAAACTTATGGTTTCCAAATGAGACCGGTTACGGGTTAGGGGGATGCACTGGGGGTTTGGGATGGAAATGCTGTAAAAATTTGGTGGTGGTGATTGTTGTACACCTATAAATGTAATACAATTCATTAAGTAATAAAAGAAATTAATAGGTAATTAAATAGAACTTATTTAGGAGTTCCCATTGTGGCTCAGTGGAAAAGAATCTGACTAGCATCCATGAGGATGCAGGTTCAATCCCTGGCCTCGCTCAGTGGGTTAAGGATGCGGCATTGCCCTGAGCTGTGGTGTAGGTCGCAGATGTGATCTCTGTGGCGCAGGCCAGGGACTACAGCTCTGATTCAGCACCTAGCCTGGGAGCCTCCATATGCCGCAAGTGTGGCTCTTAAAAGAAAAAAAAAGACAAAAGAAAATAGAACCTATTTAATAGAATGTAATAGATAATTTTTTCTCTTTTGAGTTTATTTTAAATTTTCAAAAAAAAATAGATTTTTTTTAAATCAGAAAAAAAAACATTGTTTTTAAAAAAAGAACGCTCAGAATCAACCCCAGAACTGACTGCCTGGAGCTCTCCACTAGAAAGCCCCCCCCACACACAGCATCACCACCTTCAAGCTTGACCCTTCAGCCCAGGTGTAAAGTGGCTTCTGCAGTCTACAAAGTGGTCCTTGTTGATATTCTTGTCAGCCTACAGGCCATGCCAGGCGACACATATTTACTCGCCAAAAACACAGACACGGTGAAGGACAACAGTCAGTTCTGCTGCCTTCGCTACTCCCGTATCCCGGTATAGTGTCTAACTTTCAAAAGAATGGTTTTATATTTTAAAAAAAACTTTGAGTATTGGAGTGGCCGTGGTGGCTCAGAGGGTCATGAACCTGGACAAGTAGCCCTGAGGAAGATGCCAGTTCGATCCCTGGCCTCGCTCGGTGGGTTAAGGATCCAGCGCTGCCAGAGCTGTGGTGTAGGTCGCAGACGCGGCTCGGATCCCGAATTGCCCTGGCTGCAGTGCAGGCCGGCGGCTGCAGCTCCTATTTGACCCCTAGCCTGGGATCCTCCATATGCTGCGGGTGCGGCCCTAAAAGGAAAAAAAAAAATTCAAAAAAACAGCTGATTATTAAAGCGCACACACACACACGCACACGCACACTCACTCACTCGCTGACACTCCTTTCTCTTGAATAGTTTGACCCTGCGGTGTCCCGGCCCTAAAAACCGCTCACGGAGCGCGGATCCTTTTGCCCCAGAAACCGAAGAGATCCTCCGGATCTGAGCCGCTGGGCGGCGGAATGCCAGTCGTAGGCTCTGCCTCTTCGGGTGGGGCGGAGCAAATATTTACAGCTCTTAGGAAACTGGAGTTTGACTCATTTGGTAGCTGACTCGTGAATCAGAACTATCAAAGACTAGATTTCTTTGGTCGGAGGGAAGAAGATGACTATTAGAGCAACCATCTCTGCGCGCTCGGGGACGGAAAACACAAAGAGAAGAATTTAGAGTGACTCAGCCGGCGCGAACAATGGAAAGTCCCAGCTGGGCCGCAGAGCCTCCGGCGGGCGGCGGCGGCGGCGGCGTCTACACCCGCCCCACGGTGTCTACACCCGCCCGCCCGGGGGGAGGGGCGCTCGCAGCTCCCGGCAGCAGGATGAGTTAAAAAGAAAGTGATTACTTCTTAACCCTCTTTTCTTGCTTTTTATCCTAAAATGCACAGCTAGTTTTTAAGATTACAGTATCATGACAGTTCTGTAAAACCCCCAGGGGCCTTGGGATCTCATTGCCAGAGGCCAAGGTCACCGCGGCCGCAAACGGACGCCTGGAGACCCCAGATCAACTCCCGCCCCGAGGATGGGCAGGACCCAGTGCGTGTTTTCTTCACTCGCCCTAAACTATCCTGAAAACAAGGCCCAAAGGCCCAGATCACAGCGGCGACCCAGATCCGGCCAAGGGTGAAGGCGTGGTCCTCGCAGGGGACCGCCCCCCTCGCGAGGGCCCTCCCCCTTGCCCTTCAGCTGGAACGCAGCTGGGGGAGGAG
The DNA here is from genome assembly GCA_004024745.2 of Catagonus wagneri. Classification (NCBI taxonomy): domain Eukaryota; kingdom Metazoa; phylum Chordata; class Mammalia; order Artiodactyla; family Tayassuidae; genus Catagonus; species Catagonus wagneri. Next base: position 2,411,253 of record PVHT020000081.1, read on the forward strand.
CCGGCTCCTGGGCCTGGTAGTTGGGACCTCTTTTCTGGAAAAAGCAACCGTCTACTGCAAATATACGGAGCTTGGGGTTTCTTGTCCCGGCCTCAGTGACTCTCCAGGAACAGGGCAGCTGCAGCCAAGATTCAAAAATCAATAACAGGGAGTTCCCCTGGTGACTCAGCAGGACGAAACTGACTAGCATCCACGAGGGCAGAGGTTCGAACCCTGGCCTCGCTCAGTGGGTTAAAGGATCCTGAGTTGGAGCGAGCTGTCTTGTATGTAGGTCCCAGATGCTGCTTGGATCCCACATTGTTGTGGCTGCGGTGTAGGCCGGCAACTGTAGCTCTTATTGAACCCCTAGCCTGGGAACTTCCATATGCGGGTACAGCCCTAAAAAGAAAAAAAAAATGAAAGAAAATCAATAATAGATTGTGTTTCACACGGTGGAGATGTCCTCGGCCTGCACCCTGTGCCCCGCCCAGGACAGCTTCCGTCAAGCCCAAAGTCCAGGATGCCAGCTCAGCCCATCCACTGCCCGGCTGAATCTCCCTCCCAGCCTCCAAGAAAGAACAGGCTAACCTGCATACACCACCCAGTCTCTGATACACTAGTGGCTCCTTTCCCTGTGGATGAGGTAACCTGTGGTTTACCGGCAAACCAAGAGTTTTTAAGAGAGTCTTTGCATCACCTGGACAACGTGGGGGGGGGAATAATATTCTTTTGGGGGAAACCAGAATTCTAGGGTCACCTGGAGGGAGCTGCAATTTGTCCAAATGCAGAAAACACTCCTCGGCCCTCACCAACTCAGTGAAAAGAAGGGAGGGGGGAGAGAAGCAAGCAGAGGTGCAGTTTGAAAAGAAAAGAAAGCCCCTGTTGGTGCCGCACTTTTAAAAAGATCCTGTTC
>PVHT020000081.1:2416427-2503860 GCA_004024745.2 Catagonus wagneri
GTTTCAGCCTGCTGGTAGTGACCCGGGAAGCCTCCAGCTCCGATCGCCTGGCAGCCTTAGTAGAAATCTTGGAACCATGAGGGGGAACTGGCACCAGGATTGTTAGGTGTCACAACACTGAGGATGGTGAGAGTGCAGAGACAGAAAGAACCCTGGCTCCTGAGTGACACTACTGAGCCACTGATCACACAGGGCCTGGAGTCATTCTATTCTTTGGTTATGAGAAATAACACACTTCCCTTTTATTTAAAGCAGACCGAATCAAGAGTTTTCTGAAATATCCAAGAACATCCCAACAGCGGAGCCAGTCCTTGGCTTCAAGTCTGCAGCCTTCTCTCCAGAAGCAACCATCAGGATGCTTCTCAAGAGAGATTTTTAGGAGATCCCGTCGTGGCTCAGTAGTTAACGGATCCAACTAGGAACCATGAGGGTACGGGTTCGATCCCTGGCCTCGCTCAATGGGTTAAGGATCCGGCATTGCCGTGAGCTGTGGTGTAGGTCGCAGACTCGGCTCGGATCCCGCGTTGCTGTGGCTGTGGCGAAGGCCGGCAGCTACAGCTCCTGTTAGACCCCTAGCCTGGGAACCTCCGTATGCTGCGGGTGTGGCCCTGAAAAAAGACAAAAAAAAGAGAGAGAGAGAAAGAGAGAGATTTTTTAGCTAATTCTTTTGGCTCCACTTAGATTCTTTCCATGGCCTAGTGATGGCAGCTTCCAATGGCTTTGGAGGTACAGATCCTCAAAGATGCTATTGCCTGTGAAAGCCTCACCCAACAGGCAGGTCAGCGCAGAGGCAGCCTCATCAGAGGCGTAAAGTCCCTTCTCAGGGCCGCTGCTGGTGCACCATGTGCTGAAGCTGGCCAGCGCTTGCTCTGTCAGCCAGGGCAAGAATTTGTCACAGCACTTTGTCACCTCTCCTGGAACTCAGAGGCCCTGGGGCTGGCCCAGAGCTGAACAAGCAAGAGCCTTTTGCCAGGAGGCAGCTCAGGAAGCCACACTTTCCACTGGGACATGCCAGCATTTTCTGCCAGGGTGCTGAAGACAGGGTCCAGTGCCCTAGGCCAGCAGCTACTGGGGCAGGAGTTTGGACGAAAGGTCAGAAAGATGGACAGGGCCCTGACAGCTACAGGGCCATAAACTAAAGAGGAGCAGGGACAAGACAAATGGACAGAAAAAAATGCCAGCATGGGAGTGAGACACAGTTGCTCACAAGCACAGGGAATCCTGAATCCCTGACAAGCAGCAGCGGTGTGGGTACGAAACTGCTCCTTTCGGGTAGCTACAATGCACAGGCCTTGCAGCCCCAAATTAGGGAAGGCAGGGCCACGGATAATCAAGCCTTCCACGCATTTGTCTCAGAGAACACACCTGTGCACCGGCTGATGAAAAAATTGAGAATGTGGTAGAGAGAGAAGAATGTTGCTTCGGGACCAGAGAGCTCAGGGTGGTGTCAATGGGCAAGTCCCAGGGACTCCTTGAGGCTCAGTCTTCCAGTCTTCAAAATGAGCATGGTTGGAGTTCCCATCGTGGCTCAGTGGTTAACGAATCCGACTAGGAATCATGAGGTTGCGGGTTCGATCCCTGGCCTTGCTCAGTGGGTTAAGGATCCGACTTTGCCGTGAGCTGTGGTGTAGGTCGCAGACACGGCTTGGATCCCGCATTGCTGTGGCTGTGGCGAAGGCCGGCGGCTACAGCTCCTTTTAGACCCCTAGCCTGGGAACCTCCATATGCCGCGGGTGCAGCCCTAAAATGACAAAAGACAAAAAATAAATAAATAAATAAATAAATAAATAAGCATGGTTATCTCAGTCTCACAGCTCTGAGAAGTTCAAGTTCTAAAACGCACGTGAGGAGTTCCCATCGTGGCTCAGAGGTAACAAATCCGTCTAGTCCCCATGAAGATTCCGTTTTGATCTCTGGCCTCGATCGGTGGGTTAAGGATCTGGCAGTGCCGTGAGCTGTGGTGTAGGTCACAGATGCGGCTCAGATCCCAAGTTGCTGTGGCTGTGGTGTAGGCCGGCGGCTGCAGCTCCAGTTCAACCCCTAGCCTGGGAACTTCCATATGCCGTGGGTGCGGCCCTAAAAAGTGAAAGAAAGAAAGAAAGAAAGAGAGAGAGAGAGAGAGAGAGAAAGAAAGAGGAAGGAAGGAAGGAAGGAAGGAAGGAAGGAAGGAAGGAAGGAAGGAAGAGCAAGCATGTGAAATGCCTTGTAAGCTCTAAGTACTATAAATGTTCGCAGATATGATTTCTTTTATAAGGAAAAACAGACCTCTGATGGATTTTTCATATCCAGAAGCTATGACCTGCTTATTAAGGCTGCTTCTGAAGAAGATATGCTCCACCCCCAAAACTGGCTTAGATGCTATTTCTCTGTGACACCCGTGACTTCAGTTGAAGTCACTTATCACGCTTCATTATAATTTCTCATTACCACAGGTTTTTTTGCTCTTTGAGGAAAGGACCAAGCCTTCATCTCTGTCTCTTCATCAAGACTCATGCCTGGGGGTTCCCTTCATGGAGCAGCGGAAACGAATCCGACTAGTGTCCATGAGGTTGCGAGTTCGATCCCTGGCCTCGCTCAGCGGGTTGGGGATCCATCATTGCCGTGAGCTGTGGTTCAGGTCACAGACGTGGCCCGGATCCATTGCTGTGACTGTGGTGTAGGCCGGCGGCTACAGCTCCAATTCAACCGCTAGCCTGGGAACCTTCATGTGCTGTTGGGTGTGGCCCTAAAAAACAAACAAACAATCAAAAAAACAACTCATGCCTGGCATACTGTGGGGCTTAGTAAATGTCTTAGAAATGTTAACTAAGTAAATTAATATGAATGAAAGACTCTGGTTACTCTTCAAGTCTTCATCAACAACCAGGATATTTTTTTCTTCTCCAAGACTGTTTCTCATCTCCCTTCCTCTTTTGTACTAGACATAAATTCCTCTGAATGTTATGTATCTTAAAAAAATCTGATATCTGCATATCAGAGAACTATACTTTAGTTAAAGCTGATTTATATATTGCCATAGACTGAATTTTAGTGCCCCCCTAAAACGCATATGTTGAAGAGTTCCTGTTGTGGCTCTGGGGTTAACGGATCCAACTAGGAACCATGACGTTACGGGTTCGATCCCTGGCCTCGCTCAGTGGGTTAAGGATCCGGTGTTGCCGTGAGCTGTGGTGTATGTTGCAGACGCGGCTCGGATCCCGTGTTGCTGTGGCTGTGGCGAAGGCCAGCGGCTACAGCTCCTGTTAGACCCCTAGCCTGGGAACCTCCATATGCTGCGGGTGCGGCCCTAGATAAGGCAAAAAGACAAAAAGAAAAAAAAAAGAGAGAGACCCCAGGGACCTCTTTGCCACTTCTGCCCTGTGGGGACACAGGGACATGAGAGCTGTTTCTGAACCAGGAAAAAGGCTCTCACCAGATATAAAATCTGCCAGTGTTTTGAACTTCCCAGTCTCTCAAACTGTGAGAAACAACTGTTGTTTATAAGCCATCCAGTCTATACCGTTCTATTGTAGCATCTTGAAAAGGACAAAGACACATAAATTAAAAACGCAAAAGAAAAGGCACCCAATTAGACCATCACTCTTTCTCCAGCTATTCAAAACTGTGAAAAAGAAAAAACTTGAAAAATACGAGTACTCTTGGTGTTCCTGCTCTGGTGCAGTGGGTTAGGAACCCAACGGCAGCTGCCTGGGTGACTGGTGGAGATGCAGGTTCGATTCCCAGCATGGCGCAGTGGGTTAAAGGATCCAGCGTTGCCACACTTGCAGCACAGGTCTCAGCTGTGGCTCAGATTCAGTCCCTGGCCCAGGAACTTCCATATGCTGTGGGTGTGGCCATTTAGGAAGGAAGGAAGGAAAGAAGGAAGGGAGGGAGGGAGGAAGGGAGGAAAAGAAAAATATGGAGATTTTTTAACATTGATAATCCAGCAAAGCTGTTTCAAGGCATGGTTCCTCTGCTCCGAGGACCAAAGGACAAAAAATCTTGAAGATTTATACTGTTTGGTCCACAGGAATGAAGCCCCCTGACAAGATTCTTATCCTATATTATCCCCATAATGTTCACACAGCATGGCTGAAATAAAGTAGTAAAGTCTATCTACCACCATCCTGCAGAGTATACTGCCATTATTATTTTTTTTTCCTTTTTAGGGCTGCAGGTGCAGCTTATGGAGATTCCCAGGCTAGAGGTCAAATCGGAGCTGTAGCCACCGGCCTTCGCCACAGCCACAGCAACCCGGGATCCAAGCCTTGTCTGCGACCTACACCACAGCTCACGGCAACGCCGGATCCTCAACCCACTGAGCGAGGCCAGGGATCGAACCTGCATCCTCATGGATACCAGTCAGTTTTGTTACCTCTGAGCCACGATGAGAACTCCTATACTGCCATTCTTAAAACACATTTAATTGAATATTTTTTTCTCAGTTACATTATAAGAAAAAGGCAATTGTCTTTAAGGTTAAAATTAAAATGCTAAAAACTACACCATGAATTATCTCACACTTCATGAAATTTTCCTACTTTATATTTAACAAATCTATTCCAAATGATATTATCCAGAACAAAAGCTGGTATAGGTGGTTACTGGTGCAATTGCTTGTTTTTTTTTTTTTTTATGTCCTTGCTTTGCTTGCCTTTCCAGTCCCATCTGCTACTGCTCCCTTAAGTCATTCTCTTTCTTTCTTTTTTTTTTTTTGTCTTTTTGCCTTTATGTGGAGCCGCACCGCAGCATATGGAGGTTCCCAGGCTAGGAGTCTAACAGGAGCTGTAGCTGCCGGCCTTCGCCACAGCCACAGCAACGTGGGATCTGAGCCGCGTCTGCGACCTACACCACAGCTCACGGCAACGCCGGATCCTTAACCCACTGAGCAAGGCCAGGGATCGAACCCACAACCTCATGGTTCCCAGTCGGATTTGTTAACCACCGAGCCACGACGGGAACTCCAAGTCATTCTCTTTCTGCTCTTCTTGCCTTCACAGGTTTTGTTTCTCTGACTAGATTAGAATGTTTTCACTCACCCCCAAGACTCAGGTCCATTGTCAGCCCTTGGGGACCACCTCCATCAGCCGTTGCACGTTCCATCTTTGCTGGAACCCCTGGCTGCCCTGTCTGGTTTCTTCTAGTACGCTGGCTGCCCCTCTCGCTCTAAAATGATGACCGACTCATCTTTGTCATTTCTAAGTCCAGTATGGCACCTAACACTGAATCAGTGTTCACTGAACACATGAATGACTGAATGTAGATGACATAACGAAACTTCATTTAGAATCATCTGCTCAGGGGAGTTCCCGTTGTAACGGACCTGACTTAGTGTCCCGTTACTTAGCGGTAACGCACCTGACTAGTATCCATGAGGATGCAGGTTCGATCCCTAGCCTCGCTCAGTGGGTTAAGGATCCCGCATTGCCATGGGGGGTGGCGTAGGTCACAGATGCAGCTCGGATCCCTTGTTGCTGTGGCTGTGGTGTAGGCTGGCAGCTGCAGCTCCAATTTGACCCCTAGCCTAGGAACTTCCATATGCCGCAGGTGCGGCCCTAAAAAGACTGGAAAAAAATCTTTATTTTAAAAGTTAAAAAATAAGGATCAGGTGAGGTTCATGGTTTCCGCAGGCTCAGCTGAGAGTGAGCTGCTAGACCAGATGGTCGTGGCTGAGACCCTGCAGCACCAGTCCCTAGAGGGAACTCGGCATACTTATGGTCTATTGGTTTCCATTTGAGTTCATCTGCCACAAACACATTTAATCATGTAACAACACACCTCCTCGGTTCATTAAACTAACTCAGTGACCCCAGAATAAAATGCAGGGGCCAGGGGCACGGATTTATTCTTTGTACAGCCTTTGAGCACTGCTGTCCACAAAGCACTGGGGGGTTCAAGTTCACAAGGAAGAAGAAGATAAACATAATTCTTGCCCTCGAGGAGCCTACATTCTAACTTAACTCTCTACCTTATTTTCATAAATCTCTTAAAATTCTCCCCTCGGGCCAGACTGGGCTGGAGGTGACTTAGCTGTCCCTGATCTCCCGCGGTGTTCGAGCAGCCCCTCCTCTCCAGGCATCCTTCAAAACCTGGCTCAGGGAGTTCCCGTTGTGGCTCAGTGGTAATGAACCAGACCAGTGTAGTGAGCTGCAGTGTAGGTACAGTCACGGCTCAGATCTGGCATTGCTGTGGCTGTGGTGTAGGCCGGCAGCTGCAGCTCCGATTCACCCCTTAGCCTGGGAACTTCCATATGCTGTGGGTTCAGCCCTAGAAAGAAAAAGCAAAAGCAAAAGAAAACAAAACAAACACAAAAACCCACAAACAACTGACTCAAAGAAACATCTTTCAAAACACTTCGTGGGGTGGGGTGGGGAGATTTCATTATTCTCCCATTCCTTATACTTTTGCATAACTGAACTTTTCCACAGTAAAAAGTTTACAGTATATGTATAGAAATCAATACTTTAGGAATTCGCTGGTGGCACAGTGGATTAACGGTTGGGTGCTGTCAGCTATCACTGCTGTGGCTCAGGTTACTTCTCTGGTGTGAATTCAATCCCTGGCCCTGGAACTTCTGTGTGCTCCGATGTGGCCAAAAAAAAAAGGAGTTCCCGCTGTGGTACAATTGGATTGGCATCTTCATCTCTGCAGCTCCAGGAAGCGGGTTCAATTCCCAGTGCCGCTGCAGCTCTGATCTGATCCCTGGCCCCAGAAATACATATGCCACAGGCGGCCAAAAAAAAGAAAATAATAAAATAAAATAAAAGTATTTTTAAAATAAATTATATGTCTGTTTCCCCCAGCCTTTCCCGTCAGTATTGTTTGCTCCTTTATCTGTGCTGTTCCAAAATGTTCTTTTGCATTTCATTATTTTCCATGGCTATCTCCCCTTTAGACTGTCAACTTCTTGAATTCAAACTCTTTTCTTCTGTCCTATTTATCTATACAACTTGAGCATAACACATTCTCCACTTGTTGAGCAAATGGAAAATCATCCTTTGGAGTTCCCGTCGTGGCTCAGTGATTACAGAACCTGACTAGCATCCATGAGGATGTCGGTTCGATCCCCGACCTCGTTCAGTGGGTTAAGGATCTGGCGTTGCTGTGAGGTGTGGTGTGGGTCGCAGACTCAGTTCGGATCCCATGTTGCTATGGCTGTGGCATAGGCTGGTGGCTACAGCTCTGATTGGACCCCTAGCCTGGGAATGTCCATATGCCACGGATGCAGCCCTAAAAAGACAAAAAAGACCCCCCCAAAAAAAATCATCCTTAAATATGTAGTTTAACTCTCTAGTAGTAAATTGGGACTATAGTCTCAGTGAATGGAAGTATTGTGATCTTTAATAGCATGTAGTAAGAATGTGTTGCTGTACTGGTGATCATTTTGTAATATATAAAAATATTGAATATTGAATCACTATGTTGTACACCTAAAACTAACATAGTAAGTTAATGTAAATTTCAATTTTTTTAAAAAAGTGCGTAGTTGCAAACTCCAGTGTCTCCAAATTACAGAACATCAGGAATTCCCTTGTGACCTGGTGGGTCACTGCTGTGGCTCAGGTCACTGACGTGGTGCAGGTTTGATCCCTGGCCCGGGGAACCTCCACATGCCACAGGCCTGATCCCTCCCCCCCAAAAAAATCAGACAAATTAGAGAGCATTAAGATCTTCCTTGAATTTGAGTAACGATTTTTTTTTTTTTTTTGGTCTTTTTAGGGCCATACCTGCGGCATGTGGAGGTTCCCAGGCTAGGGATCTAACAGGAGTTGTAACTGCCAGCCTAGGCCACAGCCACAGCAACGCAGGATCTGAGCCGCATCTGCAAACTACACCACAGCTCACAGCAATGCGGGATCATTAACCCACTGAGCGATGCCAGGGATCAAAACTGCAACCTCATGATTCCTAGTTGGATTCGTTTCCTCTGCACCACGATAGGAACTCCTGAGTAATGATTAAAAAGCAAATTAGGAGTTCCCGTTGTGGCTCAGCAGTTAATGAACCTGAATAGACTCCATGAGGATGCGGGTTTGATCCCTGGCCTCACTCAGTGGGTTAAGGATCTGGCGTTGCCATGAGCTGTGGCATAGGTTGGCAGCTACAGCTCTGATTCAACCCCTAGCCTGGGAACCTCCACATGCCTCGGGTATGGCCCTAAAAAAAAAAGCAAATTAGATAAATCAACTATAATAGAAAAAACAGGAATCTTTTTTTAAAAAAAGCAGATTAGAAAGTGTTCAAATGGCACATTTCCTTGAAGAGTAATTTTGAGGTGGACTACAGACTGCATCCTCTTATTTACAGCTATTCTAACATTTGCAAAAATGCTTTAGCAAAATATACTATCTCTTAAACTTCCCAATAGCAGTGCTTCAGGCCCATTTCTAGTAACATGGAGATTCTCGATTGTCAAGAAGCCCTTTTTCTGTTTGCAAATCTTAAACGGAGGCTGGAGATGAGAAAGTGGTACTAGTTAATTCAATTATCCTCCTGTTGATCAGCTTTGTTCAAAATGTCAGGACAAAACACGCTTTAAAATAAACAGTGCAGAGCTGTATGTTAACTTTTGTCTGGTCCTATTCTCTGCATATTTATATGCAGGAATCCCAGAGGCCTGGGGCAGGAATGTGTGGCTGCTGGTTCATAGTTAAATGGCAAACATTCTTTACATGTCTGTGGACACTGTCCCTCCCGCCTCTGTCTCCTAATCTTTTTTGTTTTTTGTCTTTTTAGGGCCGCAGCCACAGCATATGGAAGTTCCCAGGCTAGCTGCGAACCTATACCATAGCCACAGCAACGCCGGATCCTTAATTCACTGAGCAAGTCCAGGGATCAAACCCAAGTCCTCATGGATATTAGACGTGTTCGTTTGGGATGCTGAGCCACACGACCCTTGAACGATGTAAATACCAGGGAGTTCCCTGGTGACCCAGCTGGTTAAAGATCCAACATTGTCACTGATTCAGCTCAGGTCGCTGTTGTGGCTTAGGTTCAATCTTTGACCTGGGAATTGTCACATGCCATGCCACAGGCATAGCGGAAACATTTTATTTTTATTTTTATTTATTTATTTTTTGCTTTTTAGGGCCGCACCCGCGGCATGTGGAGGTTCCCAGGCTAGGGGTCTAACAGGAGCTGTAGCTGCCGGCCTTCGTCACAGCCACAGCAACGCTGGATCCGAGCGGCACCTGCAACCTACACCACAGTTTGCGGCAACACCAGATTCCCGACCCACAGAGCGAGGCCAGAGATCGAACCCGCATCCTCATGCATACCAGTCAGATTCATTTCCACTGCACCATGACAGGAACTCCCAAAAAAATTTTTTAAGTTTTTAATAAAAATAAAATAAAAATGTAAATACCAGTCTTAACTTGAGGGCTGTACAAAAATAGGCTGGCTTTGGCTTATGCACCACAGTTCGTCAACCCCAGCTCTAAAGTGAAATTTGGGGACCCAAATGTGGGCCCTAGTTCAGCCTTATACTAACTCTGCTACTCACCCAGTCACTTGACCTCTCAGCATCTCATTTTACAAAGCTTTAAGTGGAAGCAACAATCCTTGTCCTTATAGAGCTCTTGGGCAAGTGCTTGGCACAAATGAGGGCTTCAGTAGAAGGAAAACAGTATTATTATTGGCATGGCCAAGTTAGAATTCCTTACACATTATTTTTTTCCAAGTTATTCTCCCTATAAAATCTCCTCTGTCTCCTGATTCCCTGCTAGATCGAGTTTAAACACTTCTGTGTGAGCTTCAAGGCTCTCTCCCCTTTCCCCGTTTTTTTTTGTTTTTTTTTTTTGCCTTTTGTCATTTTAGGGCTGCATTCATGGCATATGGAGGTTCCCAGGCTAGGAGTCTAACAGGAGCTGTAGCTGCCGGCCTTCGCCACAGCCACAGCAGTGAGGGATCCGAGCTGCGTCTGCGACCTACACCACAGCTCACGGCAACGCCGGATCCTTAACCCACTGAGCAAGGCCAGGGATCGAACCCGCAACCTCATGGTTCCTGGCCTGATTCGTTAACCACTGCGCCACGAAGGGAACTCCCCTTTCCCCGTTTTATTCCCTGAGAGTCCCACTCTCTGCTGAATCAAGCAGATATCTCACCGTTCCTGGCCGACTGAGACATTCTCCCCTCCTTCAAATATCTTCCTTCTTCCACTTGCTTACCCCAAACCAGCATCTAGGGTCCAGTTCAGTTCCATCTCCTCTGTAAATTCTGACCTTATGGTATTTTCACATGCTAGATGTTATCAATTTGTTGCTTAACATTTATTTGAATAATATTTGCCAAGGCAGCAAAATATGTCCACTTCTGTACTTTTTATAAGAGATAGATGGCTTTTGGTCATATTTTTCCATTATAATTTGGGGATTGACTTTATTTCTAAAAATATTATCCACAAGGCATTCATTCATTTCGTCAATAACTATCTGTTATCAAGATGTCTACTAAGAATCAAACACTGGGAGTTCCCATTGTGGCACAGTGAAAACAATTGGACAAGTTACCATGAGGTTGTGGGTTCAATCCCTGACCTTGCTCAGTGGGTTAAGGATCCGGCGTTGCCATGAGCTCTGATGTAGATTGCAGACACGGCTCAGGTCCTGTGTGGCTGTGACTGTGGTGTAGACCAGCACCTACAGATCCAATTCCACCTCTAGCCTCAGAAACTCCATATGCTGCATGTGTGGCCCTAAAAACAAACAAAGAAACACTCCTCTAGGCTTTTCAGTTATAAAGGTTTAGAAAAAACTTATAACTTGGGAGATTTTCAAAGCTATTTCTTTGTGACACACGACAAGATAATCTAAACCTTACAGGGTTTTTTTTGTCTTTTTTTTTTGTTGTCTTTTTGCCTTTATGTAGAGCCGCACCCACGGCATATGGAGGTTCCCAGGCTAGGGGTCTAACAGGAGCTGTAGCCGCCGGCCTTCGCCACAGCCACAGCCACGCGGGATCCGAGCCGCGTCTGCAGCCTACACCACAGCTCACGGCAACGCCGGATCCTTAACCCACTGAGCAAGGCCAAGGATCGAACCCACAACCTCATGGTTCCCAGTAGGATTCGTTAACCACTGAGCCACGACAGGAACTCCAAAACCTGATAGTTTTTTGACAAAGCATAACTGGGATGAAATATATCTTATTAAGAGTTTGGAGTTCCCCTGTGGCTCAGCAGGTTAAGGATCCAGTCACTGCAGCAGCTTGGGTGGGGGGTGGAAAGCACAGACATGGTTTTCTCAGATCTTGGTATTAAACCTTCCTGGGGCGTAGATTTGAGTCCCAACCCCGGAGATCCCCACTCCTAAGTTCTTACAGCACGAGACGGAAACCTAAAACTCAGGGTACTGGCCCCATTGCTGAGGTACATGGCACAGGCTCACACGGGGAGAAACACCAAAGAATGTATTAGCTCTTTTACAGAGCGAAAGAAGTGTTTTCACCTTTATTAACTGATTCAAACCCAGGATCTGAGCCACAAATTTCAAAGGCCTGGTGGCACTTTTCTGTAGGCATAATTTTTTTTTTAACGTAATGAATTTTATTTCAATTACAGGTGTACAAAAAATCATTACAAGTCAATTTGATAGGATTTGTGTCCCAAACCCTCAGTGCATCCCCCCACCCTCTGTAGGCGTAATTTTGATAAGACTCATTTTCTAAATTTAGGAAAGCACCCTCTCCCTCCCCGTCCCACACTCAAGTAATCATTGACACCAGTGAATCTGACTACAATTCTTAGTAGAGTCATAACGTTTTTGTTTGTTTGTTTGTCTTTTTGCCTTTTCTAGGGCCGCACCTGCGGCAGGTGGAGGTTCCCAGGCTAGGGGTCTAACAGGAGCTGTAGCCGCCGGCCTTCGCCACAGCCACAGCCACGCGGGATCCGAGCCGCGTCTGCGACCTACACCACAGCTCACGGCAACGCCGGATCCTTAACCCACTGAGCAAGGCCAGGGATCGAACCCGCAACCTCATGGTTCTTAGTCGGATTCGTTAACCACTGAGCCACAACGGGAACTCCTAATGTATTACTAAAGTGAGAGAATTAATTGCAAGCATATTGAGAAAAAAAGAAAAATAGTGATCACTTGGCCCCCATGGGTTGAATGAAACATACTGCATTTCCTTCTACGACTGTATTTGCCTTTTTTCTTTCTTTTAAGGGCCGCACCCTTGGCATATGGAAGTCCCCAGCCTAGGGGTCTAATCAGAGATGCAGCTGTCGGCCTACACCACAGCCACAGCAAAGCGGGATCCAAGCTGCATCTGCGACCTACACCACAGTTCACAGCAATGCCAGATCCTTAACCCACTGGGCGAGGCCAAGGATCAAATCCAAGTCCTCATGGGTGCCAGTGAGATTCATTACTACTCAGCCACAACAGGAACTCTATGACTGTTTTTTCAATCAGAAAAAAATTGCAACATTGTGTATCTGAAATCCAGTGAAGTTTCTGAGCGCATTGAAAGGAAAGTGATTAACTGTCCTGGTGAAGAATATATTTGTTGCAAAGAGCCCCCCAAAGATTGATCAATGTTCTTAAAAAATGAGATGGATTCCTAGAAGGGAGTGGATTCCCTGTGTGAACTGGTGTCTGGCGCTTGCCATCACTTGCCATCAGCCTCGACGTGGATTCAATCATGAGCCACTACAGCTGCTGACCTGCAGCATCCCCTGAGCTCAGGGTGGAGACCAGCAGTGCGGAACTCTGGGAAAACTGCAAGAACAGATCTTCAGATACTTAGATATTTTTAGAAGATTTGCATCTCCTCATATCTAGGAAAACACTAAAATACTTCATGGGGAGGTCTCGTTGTGTCCAAGTGGATATGAATCCGACTAGTAACCATGAGGTTGCCGTTCTGATCCCTGGCATCACTCAAAGGGTTAAGGACTAGTTTAACTGAGTACATGAAGATCCCAACTAAGATCCACTTATTCTGTTTTATGATATTCCTGAAATCATCCTCTGTGGATAAGTAAGAAAATACCTAATGATGCTTGCATGACCGTGGATATAAACTCTAGAGAGTGGATACTGAATTCCCCCAGAGCAGAAATCTAGGTCCTTGCTTGCATTATACATCCCCTCGAAGAAAAAAAAAAAAAATCCTGGAGTTCCTATTGTGGCTCAGTGGTAACGAGCCCAACAAGTATCCATCCATGAGGACTCGGGTTCGATCCCTGGCCTTGCTTAGTGGGTTAAGGATCTGGCGTTGCCGTGAGCTGTGGTGTAGGTCGCAGATGCAGCTCGGATCCCCTGGGTCTGTGACTGTGGTGTAGGCCGGCAGCTGTTACTGCAACTGGACCCTTAGCCTGGGAACTTCCAGGTGCCGTGGGTGCCTCCCTAAAACAACAATAACAAACCCTAGTGAGAATGAGGTTTTGTTCATCCTGTCCGGAGAAGGGTCCTTAGGGCATGGCAGGGGAACAGGGCAAATTCTTTGCCAAAGCACCCCATCCATCTCCTGGTAAGATTTAGCACAGTAAGGCCCTGAGTCCACATGGGTCCGCTTTGATTCCTGGTGAAACTAGGTAGTCCTACACTGTTCCATATCATGATTCCCCTGAAAATTTCCACTGGCAGGTAAACAGCAGGTCGACATGACTATTTTCCAAGTACCAGCAATAGTTTTCCAGTTACAAAGGGGCGTGTGTCAAATATCTGAGGTCATGGTTAAAAAGTCAAAGTCTTCCATGATTCGGAGTTCCCGTCGTGGCTCAGTGGTTAACGAATCCAACTAGGAACCATGAGGTTGCGGGTTCGATCCCTGGCCTCACTCAGTGGGTTAAGGATCTGGCGTTGCCGTGAGCTGTGGTGTAGGTTGCAGACACGGCTCGGATCCCGCGTTGCTGTGGCTGTGGCGAAGGCCGGCGGCTACAGCTCCTGTTAGACCCCTAGCCTGGGAACCTCCACATGCCACGGGTGCAGCTCTAAATAAAGGCAAAAAAAAAGAAGAAGAAGAAAAAAGAAAAGGAAAATTATGGAAACTGTTCATCCTCTCATTTCACCTTTGGGTGCCTGATACTCTCCATTTCTTTTTTTTTTTTAAGTTTTGTTGAAGTATAGTAAGTTTACAAGGCTGTGATAATTTCTGCTGTACAACAAAGTGACCCAGTCATATGTGTACACATATCCTTTCTCTCGGATTCTTTTCCCTCGTAGGTGATCAGAGAACACTGGGTAGGGTGCTTAAATCACTTATATAGGACAGTTCTTCTGGGTCTTTGTCTTCCTTTAGCAGATTATCTTGTTTTATTTCTCACACCTGACTGGACACAGGACCCTCCCGATAAGCATGCACATCTTTTGGCAAAGACGGATTCCAGAGCAAAAGGGTGCGGGGATGGTAC
Organism: Catagonus wagneri; assembly: GCA_004024745.2. Lineage (NCBI taxonomy): Eukaryota > Metazoa > Chordata > Mammalia > Artiodactyla > Tayassuidae > Catagonus > Catagonus wagneri. The sequence continues at coordinate 2,430,769 of PVHT020000081.1, forward strand.
CAGGACTTATTATGGTCTGGCGCCCCCCCTCCCTGACCCCTAGGAGTCTCACTGCACATGCGCAACTGGGGAGCTCTCTTTGACCCCAGGGGAGACTGAAGGGGTCATCTCATCTCTCTAGTCCAGCAGAGCTCAGCTCGTGCCATGAACTTTCTCCTCGACGAGTCAGAGAAGACAGGGCCAGCTTACTCAGCCTAACACATCCCAGCTGCTCTCAGCCCAGGGACCCATCTGCCTCCTACCTCAAGCCAGGGGAGCTTCCTTCCACAGATTTCTCCATTCTCATACACAGGTGTGTGTGTGTGCATGTGTGTGTGTGTGTATGTGTGTGTGTGTGTGTGTGTGTTTAGGGCCGCACCTGCAACATAGGGAGGTTCCCAGGCTAGGGGTCGATTCAGAGCTATAGCTGCTGGCCTACACCACAGCCACAGCAACTTGGAATCTGAGTCAAGTGTGCAACTTACACCACAGCTCAGGGCAACGCTGGATCCATAACCCACTGAGGGAGGCCAGGGATCAAACATGCATCCTCATGGATCCTAGTCAGATGTGTCTCTGCTGAGCCACAAAGGGACCTCCCACAGGTGTTTTTTTTTTTTTTTTTTGGGGGGGGTTTTCATTGCTTCTTTTCCTTTTCCTTCTCTTTGGCCATGTCAGTGGCATGTGGAAGTTCTCAGGCCAGGGATCGCACCCATGAGGCAGCAGCGACCCTAGCCACTGCAGTGACAAAGCCAGATTCTTACCTGCTGTGGCACACAGGAACTCCGACACAGGCGACTTTAAGTTCACTGACTGACTTAACATCGACAAGCCTGAAAGTAGAAAACAGGAGGGAAATAAGATGAAAATCCTCTATTCACAGCCCTACTTCCTAGAGAAAAATCACTGTTAACGTTTAGTGTGTCACTTTCTAGTATTTTCATACTAGAGAGGAAAAACCAGGACAAAAGAGGAAGGAAAATGAAAGAAAGAGAAAGGGGAGAGAGAGATGGAGAGCTTTTGCGTCATCAGTAGCTTTGTGCAGTGTTGCAAGCTTCCTGCGCCCTCTTTGTAGGAAGGCCAAATCTAGGGAGTTGGTATATTTCTTCTAATTCCTAACTCCAGTGATTTAGATCATTTACATTTCTAACCTAGAAACGCTTGCTTCTATAAGCAACTAAGGTAGACGTTCCCTGGAGGAAAAGCACCAGATATAGCTTTTTTTACTTTTATTTATTTATTTTTTCCATTATAGCCAGCTGCACAGCGTGGTGACAGGGTTACACATACATATATGGATTCATCACAAGTGGTTAGACATAGTTCCCAGTGCTATACAGCAGGATCTCCTTGCTTTTCCAGCCCGGAGGCAACAGTCTACAATGATTAACCCCAGACCCTCCTACCATCCCATTCCCTCCCCCACCCTTTTGGCAACCAAAAGTCTGTTCTCCAAGTCCTTGATTTTCTTTTCTGCATAAAGTTTCATTTGTGCAGTATATTAGATTCCAATTATTAGTGATATCATATGGTATCTGTCTTTCTCCTTCTGACTTACTTCACTCAGTGTGAGGGTCTCTAATTCCATCCATGTTGCCGCAAATGACATTATTTTATTCTTTTTTATGGCTGAGTAGTATTCCATCGTGTATATATACCACATCTTCCTAATCCAATTATCTGTCGATGGACATTTGGGTTGTTTCCATGTCTTGGCTATTGTGAATAGTGCTGCAATGAACATGCATGTGCAGGTGTCTTTTTCAAGGAGATTTTTGTCCGGGTATATGCCCAAGAGTGGGATTGCTGGGTCATATGGCAGTTCTGTGTATAGTCTTCTAAGGTACCTCCATACTGTTTTCCATAGTGGTTGCAAAAACAGCTTTTTGACATAAGAGAAGCCGTTTTAGGCCTGAGCTGTCTTGTGACCAAGGCCAGGCCCTAACGCTTGCCCTTGAACAGGTCCCAGCAATAGCGATTTGAAAAGGGAAGGGGCAAAAGAGCAAACGACTGTTATCAGGCAAGAGACGTAACAATAGCAAAGAAAATAAGTCAGTTGTAATAATTCCCTGTTCTGTTTCAGTGAAGTACTTTCTGGAGCTGTCTGTGGAACTCAGCCGCGACCGTCACCTGGCCCAGTCCGTGAGTGCTCAGCCTCCAAGTCTACTGGAACCTGCGGGCTGATGAGATGATATGCTGACCTCTCCTTTTCCTTTGTTTCCTTTTCCCAGCCTACACCGGCCTTCGCCACAGCCACAGCAACGCCGGATCTGAGCCGCATCTGTGGCCCACACCACAGCTCATGGCAAATGCCAGATCCTTAACCCACTGAGAGAGGCCAGGGACTGAACCCCCGACCTCATGGAAACCAGTCAGATTCCTAACCCATTCAGCCACAGTGGGAACTCCCCAACTGTTTTTTCATGTTGGAACGTACACAGAAGAGCTGGTTAAAGGGCCAGATTTCCAGGCCCCTCCTCAGAGATTTTGATGCAGTTGATCCAAGGTTGGGCAGGGTCCTCAAATTTGCATTGTTACCTGTGGCCTGGGTAGAATAACTGGTCCATTGGTCATGGATCACACTTTGAGAAGCACTGTCTGGCGTTAGAACTTATCAATCATGTAAGTGTGAGGAAAAAATGTTTTTCTGCTTTTTTTTGTTGAAGCATAGTTCATTTACAAGGCTGTTTTGGTTTCAGTTGCACAGCAGAGTGAATAAGTTATGCACATCTTTTTCAGATTCTTTTCTCTTGGAGTTCCCATCATGGCTCAGTGGTTAACAAATCCGACTAAGAACCATGAGGTTGCGGGTTCGATCCCTGGCCTCACTCAGTGGGTTAAGGATCCGCGTTGCCGTGAGCTGTGGTGTAGGTTGCAGACGTGGCTCGGATCCCGTGTTGCTGTGGCTGTGGCGAAGGCCGGCGGCTACAGCTCCTGTTAGACCCCTAGCCTGGGAACCTCCATATGCCGCGGTGCGGCCCTAGAAAAGGCAAAAAGACAAAAAAAAAAGAAAGAAAGAAAAACGATTATTTTCTCTTATAGGTTATTACAAAATATTAAGGGGTTCCTGTCATTGCTCAGCAGAAACAAATCTGACTAGCATCCATGATGATGCAGGTTCGATCCCTGGCCTTGCTCAGTGGGTTAAGGATCCGGCGTTGCCGTGAGCTGTGGTGTAGGTCGCAGACATTGCTCAGATCCCACGTTGCTGTGACTGTGGCGAAGGCCGGCAGCTACAGCTCCTATTCGACCTGTAGCCTGGGAACCTCCATAATGTTGCAGGCGCAGACCTAAAAAAAAAGAGACAAAAAAAAATTGAGTTCTTTGTGCTATACAGTAGGTCCTTATTGGTTACTTTATATATGGTAGTGTGTATATGTTTATCCCAAACTCCTAATTTATCACTCCCCACCCTTTCCTCATTTGGTAACCATAAGTTTGTCTTCTATGTCTATGGGTCTGTTTCGGTTTCGTAAGTTTGTCTGTATCTTTTTTTTTTTTAAGATTCCACTTATAAGTGATATCATGATATTTGTCTTTCTCTGGCTGACTTCATTTATATGATAATCTTTAGGTCCATCCATGTTGCTGCAAATGGTATTATTTTATTCTTTTTATGGCTGAATAGTCATGTGTGTTTGCGTGTGCATGTGCATGTGTGTATGTGTGTGTGTGTATGTGTACCACATCTTCTTTATCCATTCATCTGTTGATGGACACTGAGCTTGCTTCTCCATGTCTTGGCTACTGTAAATAGTGCTACAACGAACATAAGGGGTGCACGTATCTTTTCTTTTCTTTTTTTTTGTCTTTTTGCCTTTTTTATGTAGAGCCACACCCGTGGCATATGGAGGTTCCCAGGCTAGGGGTCTAACAGGAGCTGTAGCCGCCGGCCTACACCACAGCCACAGCAACGCGGGATCCGAGCCGCGTCTGCAACCTACACCACGGCTCACGGCAACGCGGATCCTTAACCCACTGAGCGAGGCCAGGGATCAAACCCACAACCTCATGGTTCCTAGTCGGATTCGTTAACCACTGAGGGAACTCCTCACGTATCTTTTCAAATTATAGTTTTCTATGGATATATGCTCAGGAGTGGGATTGCAGTATCATATGGCAACTCCAGTTTTAGTTTTTTGTTTGTTGGTTGGTTGAGTTTTTCATGGCTGCACCCACAGCATATAGGGAGTTCTTGGGTCAGAGACTGGACCCAAGCCACAGCTGCAGCAACACCAGATCCCTCAAGGCACTGTACCAGGCCGAGTATGGAACCTGTGCCTCTGTAGCAACCCGGGCACCACAGTCAGATTCTTAACCCACAGCACCAAAGCAGAAGCGGCTATTTTAGCTTTTTTTTTTTTTCTGTCTTTCTTTTTAGGGCTGCACCCGTGGCATATGGCAGTTCCCAGGCTAGGGTTCGAATAGGAGCTGTAGCCGCTGGCCTATGCCACAGCCACAGCGACGCAGGATCCTTAACCCACCGAGCAAGGCCAGGGATCGAACCTGCATCCTCATGGATACTAGTAAGATTCATTTCCACTGAGCCATGACAGGAACTCCTATTTTTAGTTTTTTAAAGGAATGGCCTCACTGTTCTTTATAGTTGCTTCACCAATTTACGTTCCCACCAGCAGTAGAGGAGGGTTCTTTTTCTCCACACCCTTTCCATTATTTGTGAACTTAAAAAAAAAAATCGTAGGAGTTCCCGTCATGGCTCAGTGGTTAACGAATCCGACTAGGAACCATGAGTTTGTGGGTTTGATCCCTGGCCTCGCTCAGTGGGTTAAGGATCCGGCATTGCCGTGAGCTGTGGTGTAGGCTGCAGACGCGGCTCAGATCCCGCGTTGCTGTGGCTGTGGTGTAGGCTGGCGGCTACAGCTCCTGTTAGACCCCTAGCCTGGGAACCTCCTTATGCCGTGGGTGTGGCCCAAGTAAGGCAAAAAGACAAAAATTTTTTTTTTATTAAAGCGTAGTTGATTTACAATGTTGTGTCAATTTCTGCTGCACAGCAAATTGACCCAGTCATTCATATATACACACACACATACATAATACATATACATTCATATATATTTACATTTTTTTCTTATATTATATCCCATCATGTTCTATTCCAAGAGATTGTTTATACCATTGTAAATGTAATATTGTGCATCTGCTAACCCCAAACTCCCCATCCATCCCACTCCCTCCCCCACTACCTTGGTCACCATAAGTCTGTTCTCCACGTCTATGAGTCTGTTTCTTTTCTTTAGGAAGGTTCATTTGTGCCACATTTTAAATTCCATATATAAGTGATATCACACAGTATTTGTCTTTCACTTCCTGACTTCCCTTAGTATGAGAATTTCTGGTTGCGTCCATGTTGCTGCAAAATGGCATTATTTCTGGAGTTCCCACTGTGGCTCAGAGGATTAAGAACCTGACAGAGTGTCCGTGAGGATGCAGGTTTGATCCCTGGCCTCAATCAGTGGGTTAAGGATCCGGTGTTGCCACAAGCTGCAGCATAGGTCACAGGTGCGACTTGGATCCATGATTGCTGTGGCTGTGGTGTAGGCCAGCAGCTGCAGCTCCTGATTTGAATTCTACCCCTAGCCCGTGGAACTTCCATATGCAGCAGGTGTGATCATAAAAATAACACTTTTTTAAATGGCATTGTTTTGTTCTTTTTATGTCTGAATAGTATTCCATTGTGTATATGTACCACATCTTCTTAATCCATCCTCTGTCGATGGACACTTAGGTTGTTTCCATATCTTGGCTGTTGTGAGTAGTGCTGCTATGAACATACGGGTGCACATATCTTTTTTTTTTTTTTTTTTTGCATATATCTTTTTGAATTGCAGTTTTGTCCAGATATATGCCCAGGTGTGGGATTGCCAGATCGTGTGATAGTTCTAGATTTATTTTCTTTCTTTGTTTTTTTTTGTCTTTTTGCCTTATCTAGGGCCACACCCGCGGCATATGGAGGTTCCCAGGCTAGGGGTCTAACAGAAGCTGTAGCCGCCGGCCTTCGCCACAGACACAGCAACGCGGGATCCGAGCCACGTCTGCAACCTACACCACAGCTCACGGCAACGCCGGATCCTTAACCCACTGAGCGAGGCCAGGGATCTAACCTGCAACCTCACGGTTCTTAGTCGGATTTGTTAACCACTGAGCCACAACGGGAACTCCCTCTAGATTAATTTTCTAAGGTACCTCCATATTGCTTTTCCATAGTGGCTGTACCAATTTACATTCCCACCGAGACTGAAGGAGGGCTCCCTTTTCTCCACACCCTCTCCAGCATTTGTTGTTTGTAGTCTTATTAATGATGGCCATTCTGACCAGTGTAAGGTGGTACCTCACTGCAGTTTTGATTTGCATTTCTCTAATAATTAGCGATGTTAGGCATCTTTTTTCATGTGTCTCTTAACAAAAAGAATATATTTTAGATGCACAGGGAAGAGGTTTCCCATTCATTGCTGAACATCAGGGGATGGTGGCAAAGATCTGGATCAAAATTTGCCTCTACTTCATAACTAGCTGTAGATTAGTAAAAAAAAAAAAAAAATTAATCTTTGTTTCCTCACAGGCACACTGGAGATAAAAATACATCGTGTTGCCAGGCACTCTGTGAAGATTAAATGAGACAGCACTTAAATGAGTAAAGCACTGGGATGCAGTAAATAAATATTCATTTCTCCTTACCAAAACTTTATCTGTTTGCAAAGAGTTAGCTGGGAAAAGTTAGATATTATGACAAAGACTTTATTATTTATTTATTTATTCTCTTTTTGCCTTTATTTAGAGCTATACCCACAGCATATGGAGGTTCCCAGGCTAGGGGTCTAACAGGAGCTGTAGCCGCTGGCCTTCGCCACAGCCACAGCAACGCGGGATCCGAGCCGCATCTGCAACCTACACCACAGCTCACGGCAACGCCGGATCCTTAACCCACTGAGCAAGGCCAGGGATCGAACCCGCAACCTCATGGTTCCTAGTCGGATTCGTTAACCATTGAGCCACAATGTGAACTCCTATCTCTCTCTCTTTTTTTTTTTTTTAAGACTGCACCCACTGCATATGATAGTTCCCAGGCTAGGGGCTGGATTAGAGCTGCAGCTGCCAGCCTACACCACAGTCACAGACACACCAGATCCGAGCCGAGTCTGCGACCCACACCCCAGCTCACGGCAACGCCGGATCCTTAACCTGAGCAAGGCTAGAGATTGAACCCACGTCCTCACGGATACTAGTCAGATTCTTAACCCACTGAACCATAATGGGAACTCCTTTAAACTGTATCTTAGAATAATTTTATATTTACAGAAAATTTCCAAAGGAATAGAGAGTTCCCATATATTCTCACTCAGTCAATAATTCATTTAAAAAAAATAACTTGAGTACTTTGTGATGCACGAACAGTAACCACAGCATCCGGTAACATAAGACTGAAGACTTAGCTATTTTGCTGGCCACCCTAGGCTAGTTTCTCTTCCTCCTGCTTTTTCTGTAACTGATCTATCATTTTCTCACCTCGCTATTCCTCTGGACAGAGCTCTTCACAAGATGGCAGTTCTCTCTAAATCTTTCACTCTGAGTCCTAGGAGCTTCTCGGCAAGGCTCACTGGCTGATACCTTGTTGGCAGATGGGCCTTGACTCGGGGATGACACCATCATTGCCAGCCAGTATGGCCTCAATTAAAGGAGCTAACACTTAAAAAAAAAAAAAAGCTAAATAGGAGGCATTTGGGTTTCTTCCCATTTTTCCATAAACTTGTGCCACACCTTCTCAGGACAGACTTAATGATGTCCGCAAATATGCCGGGTTTCAGAACACATCATGTTACACACCTTCCTTGATAGATTCTAGCACTGTAGCTCTATTTAAAACTAAAATTAGGGGAATTTCCGTCGTGGCTCAGTGGTTAAAGAATCTGACTAGGAACCATGAGGTTGCGGGTTCGATCCCTGTCCTCGCTCAGTGGATTAAGGATCCGGCATTGCCGTGAGCTGTGGTGTAGGTCGCAGACGCGGCTCGGATCCCGCGTTGCTGTGGCTGTGGCGAAGGCCGGCGGCTACAGCTCCTGTTAGACCCCTAGCCTGGGAACCTCCATATGCCGCGGGCGCGGCCCTAGATAAGGCAAAAAGACATAAATAAATAAATAAATAAATAAATAAATAAAACTGAAATTAGGGGGTTCCCTTTGTGGCCCAGTGGAAACGAATCTGACTAGCATCCATGAAGACACAGGTTCAGTCCCTGCCCTTGCTCAGGGGGTTAAGGTTCCAGTGTTGCTATGCGTTGTGGTGTAAGTTGCAGATGTATCTCGGATCCCACGTTGCTGTGCTGTGGCGAAGGCCGGCGGCTAAAGCTCTGATTTGACCCCTAGCCTGGGAACCTCCATATGCCGCAGGTGTGGCCCTAAAAATACAACATATATACATATAAAACTAAAATTAGAGAGCTTCCTGTTGGCTCAGTGAGTTAAGGTTGAGCATCGCACTGCTGTGGCTCAGACGGGGGTTCCCCTGGCCCAGGAACTTTCAAATGCTATGGGCAAGGCCCAAGAAAAAAAGGGTAAAATTAAATTTAGATTAGATGTTTTTAATTTTAGTTTAAATTTGTTTCTTTTACAATATTTAGCCCCATACAAAACACACTCTTGGAGTTTCCACTGTGGCTCAGCAGTAATGAACCCAAATAGTATAAAAAGAACAGTAGATTTCCCTTCGTGGCTCAGCGGAAACAAATCCGACTAGGAATCATGAGCTTGCAGGTTCAATCCCTGGCCTCGCTCAGTGGGTTAAGGATCTGGCATTGCCGTGAGCTGTGGTGTAGGCTGCAAATGCGGTTTGGATCCCTCATTGCTGTGGCTGTGGCGTAGGCCGGTGGCTACAGCTCCAATTCAACCCCTAGCCTGGGAACATCCACATGCCGCGGTTGTGGCCCTAAAATGACAAAAGATTAAAAAAAAAAAAAAAAAAACCCCAGCAGGTCCTGTCATGGTTCATTGGTTAACGAGTCTGACTAGCATCCATGAGGACACAGGTTCAAACCCTGGCCTTGTTCAGTGTGTTAAGAATCTGGCATTGCCATGAGCTGTGGTGTAGGTCACAGATGCATCTCAGACCCCGAGTTGCTGTGGCTGTGGTGTAGGCTGGCAGCTGTAGCTCCAATTCGACCCCTAGCCTGGGAACCTCCATATGCCACAGGTGCAGCCCTAAAAAGCAAAGAAACAAAACAAAACAAAACAACACACTCTGTGGATCATGATGCCTGGTGTGTGTGTCTCACATCACCACGGGCCTCTTGCCCAATCAAGTAATTCTCATCGGATTGATTACAGTAACCATTACTATAGATCATTGACTTCAGAAGTAAAAAAGTTATTTTTCCCATGTTAATTATTTATTTTCTTAAGAGATTGAACTAGATCATCTGAGTGGTAGAGGAGGGAAGGAATTCGCTTTGGAGCTTGTGAGTTGCCACCTTGAACCACGTTCTTAATTTTTTATAGCCTTAGTTTCCTCACCTGTGAAGTGGTTACAATATCTACCACATTTAATTGCTGTACATGGCTCCATGGAAACGAATCTGACTAGTATCCATGAGGACAAAAGTTCAATCCCTAGCCTCACTCAGTGGGTTAAGGACCCAGTGTTGCCATGAGCTGTGGTGTAAGCTCCGATCTTGCTAGCCTGGGAACCTCCATATGCTGCCAGTGCGTTCCTAAAAAGACACACACACACACACACACACACACACACACACACACATCTGTAAATGAAGGGTACAGAACATGCTACTGCAAAATATAGCACTTTGACACATTGAATTTTATTTATTTATTTATTTATTTATTTGTCTTTTAGGGCTACACCTGCGGCATATGGAAATTCCCAGGCTAGGGGCTGAATTGGAGCTACAGCTGCTGGGCAATGCCAGATCTGAGCCACGTCTGTGGTCTACACCACAGCTCATGGCAATGCCAGATCCTTAACCCACTGAGCGAGGCCACGGATCAAATCCGAATCCTCATGTGTACTAGTCAACTTTGTTAACTGCTGAGCCACAAGGGGAGCTCTGATATATTTTAAATATTTTAAATTAAAGGAATTTGGGAAAAAGCAGGTACAAGAAGGACTCTCTGAGCTCTCCCTTCAGCCTGAAGGAGGTCACAAGAGGCTCTTGAGAGCGGTGCCTTCCCTGTACTTGGAGGAAAGGAACATCTTGGTCTCCAAAGACAGGGATGCAGAGAAAAGTCCAAATGAACAGGTCTTCTGAGTTTCCCCCACTGAGGTGCCTTTAATTCATACCCTTTGATCCTACCATGTTTTTCTATGACTTTCCACTCTTCATCAAACCTAGTAAAACAAACACTCAAGGTTTAAACGTTTCTTCAGGTCTTTATTTCCTTGTGAAGGCCCCAGTGTCACATAAAAATTATGTTAAATAAATCTTACAGGGATTCCCCTTGTGATCAACGCGTTAAGAACCTGATTAGTATCCATGAGTGCGTGGATTCAATCCCTGGCCTCACTCGGTGGGTTAGGTACGTTGCTGTGGCTGTAGCATAGGCCGGCAGATGCAGCTCCAATTTGGCCCCTAGCCTGGGAATTTCCATATGCTATAGGTGCGACCCTAAAAAGAAAAAAAAAAAAAGGAGTTCCCATGGTGGTTCAGCAGTAATGAACCCAACTAGTATCCATGAGAATGCAGGTTCAATCCCTGGCCTCACTCAGTGGGTTAAGGATCTGGCATTGCTGTGAGCTGTAGGTCGCAGACGCAGCTCAGATATCACGTTGCTGTAGATGTCATGTAGGCCAGCAGCTGTAGCTCCAATTCAACCCCTAGCCTGGGAACTACTTCCGTATGCTTTGGGTGAGTCCCTAAAAAGCAAAAAAAAAAAAAAAAAAAAAAAAAAAAAAAAAAAAAAAAAAAAAAAAAAAAAAAAAAAGACAAAAAAAAAGGAAAGGAAAAATCTTTTGTCAGTCCAACTGACAGGGCTCCAGCCCCAAAACCTAGTAGGGTGGGAGGAAAAATAATTTTTCCCCCTCCTCCACATTAGGGCTAAATGCTGTAACATACAATGCATTGACTTTTAACAAACAGGAGTTCTCAGTGAATTGATTAATGAATTCATTATGGTTTTTTACACATTTATCCTGTCCTTCCTATTGAATTGTAAGCTCCTCAAAAGTAGGGAGTTCTTATGTGTCTTTGCAGAACCTTGCACAGCACCAACAGAGAATAAATGCCATCGACTCTATTACTGCCTTCTCATTCTCCATGTCACTAAACAGTTTGAATTGTAATGAAAGCTACACATGAAACGATATTGACTTGCCAAACTCTCACAGTTGCCACTTAAGCCATACAAATTGAGTAACATTGCAGCTTTAAAACAAACAAACAAGCAAACAAACTAAAATTTTTTTTCTTTTTTGGCCGCCCAGTGGCAAACGGAGTTCCCGGGCCAGAGATCGGGTCCAAGCTGCAGTAAGGACCCAAGCCAGAGCTGCGGTAACGCCGGATCCTTATCCCACTGTGCCTGGCTGGGGACTGAACCTGCCTCCCAGTGCTCCCGAGACACCACCGAGCTTGTTTCATCACAACGCAAACTCCCAAAACAGCTTTAAAAAGAGCTTTTGGAAAGGATGCGGTTTGTAGTTTTATCTTAAAGACTAATAATTGTTAGCCTGAGTAAGATCCTGGGGTTTTTTATTTTGTTTTGTTTTAGGAGGGCTTTTTGGGTCATACCCGTGGCATGAAGAAGTTCCCTGGCCAGGGATCAAACCCCAGTGACAACCTTTAGGCCACCAGGGAACTCCAAGATCTTGGTTTTTGATCAATACATCCCCTGTTCAAACCTGAATGGGACTTGATATTCTAAAGAGATTTTTAAGGTGTTTCACAAACTGTGAAACTCAATGGACCTAAATAAGCTATGAAGACTCAGTGCAAAGAAGCATATTTGAAAAGAGCAGAGGTAGTAAAACCACTGCAGCCCAGCAAGCCGGACCTGAGCAACTCAGAAAGGTCTTGACACTTTTAGAGTCATAAACATATCAGAAGAATAAAATTGTACGATGTGAAATTATGTGAAATTCTAGTTTCAGTATTCTTTTTTTTTTTTTTGGCTTTTTTTAGGGCCACACCTGCAACATATGGAAGTTCCCAGGCTAGGGGTCAAATCAGAGCTGCAGCTGCCAGCCTACACCACAGCCACAGCAATGCCAGATCCAAGCTGCGTTTGTGACCTACACCATAGCTCATGGCAACACTGGATCCCTAAGCCACTGAGCAAGGCCAGGGATCGAACCTGCGTCTTCATGGTTACTAGTCAGATTCGTTTCCACTGAACCACAATGGGAACTCCTAGTTTCAGTGTCCTTAAATAAACTCATACGTGGGGCTAAGGCACACTCAATTCATTACCTCCTGTCTCCTGCTGCCAGGACCACAGAAGCAGAGCTGAATAGCAATAGAAACCGCATGACCAGCAAAGGAGAAACTATCACTATCTGGTCCTTTATAGGAACAGTTTGCCAGCCCCTAGTATAGGTTACAGTAAATGACCTTACATAAAAGTGTTATCAAAGCAAGAAGGATTCTGGGAGTTCCCTGGTGGCTCAGTGGATTAAGGATCTGGTATTGTCACTGCTGTGGCACAGGTTCCATCCTTGGCCTGGGAAATTCTGCATGCCATAGGGGCAGACAAAAAAAAAAGGAAGGATTCGGCTTTCTTTCTGTGTGGCCACTGGGGTAGCACTTGCCTGTGAGTTTCTCACTAGGGTCTTCAAGTGCAACAAGCCCTAGGAGAGGTTTCTCATGTATTTTTTTTAAATTTTTTATTATTATTGATTTACAATGTTAGGCCTATGAGTTTTGAAGATATGTGAAGGTCATAATGATAGATGTTTTCCAGAATCGTGCCATGGTCATGAAAAACCACTGAGAGCACAACCACCTGTTGTGAACAGTTGTATTTGGCGAGCATTTAGGCAACTGCAGAAAAATGTTTAAGTCCTTAGCCATGTGTTTAAAAATTCTTTACTGCCTCAAGTGAGGCATGCACTATTTTAGAAGGAAAAAATGAAGACTTGATCAAGAAAATATGAACATAGGCAAATGATGAATGTGTGTTTGTGTGTGTGTGTGTGTGTGGTCACACCCACAGTACATATGGAAGTTCCTGGGCCAAGCAAGCCACAGCTACAGCTACACCAGATCCTTAACCCACTGTAACACAATTGGAACTCCAAAAATTTATATTTTATTGGACATTGATCATCTCACAATTATGCAGGAAAAAAACGTTTTCGGTATTATACATTGCTTTCATATTATTTGGTGTCTGAGGACGAACTCCCATTTTCCTTTACTCTCTCACTGCATTTCCTTCACTCCTGACACCAGACGTGTGGGTTTTTCTGACACCAGCTGAGTGTTCTACAATTCAGTTGACTTCTGACACTATCTCTACCCTGGAATTCGCGGACCCCACAGGATAAGGGGTCAGTCCCACAAGACTCCCTCAACCTCAGATGCCAATCACACGGCCAAGTTGTCACTTCTGATCAACCAGCCAGGAGGATTCCCATAACACCCCCTTGGGTTTAACTTTTTTTTTTTTTTTTTTTGCTTTTTAGGGCCGCACCCACAGCATATGGAGGTTCCCAGGCTAGGGGTCGAACTGGAGCTACAGCTGCCAGCCACAGCCACAGCCACACCAGATCCGAGCCGCGTCTGTGACCTACACCACAGCTCACAGCAACGCCGGAGCCTTAACCCACTGAGTGAGGCCAGGGATCGAACCTGCAACCTCATGGTTCCTAGTAGGATTCGTTAACCGCTGTGCCACGACGTGAACTCCCTGGGTTTAATATTTGTTAGAATTTGCTGACAGAAGTGGCTCAGTGGATTAAAGATCCAGCTCCGCCACTGCCAGACTAGTTTATTATAAAGGATACAGATGAACGGCCAGGTGAAAGATGCTTACAGTATGAGGAAAGGGGGGCGGAGCTTCCTGGCCTCCTCTGCCTTGCCTCCCTCCCAGCACCTCCAAGTGTCTGGGGACCCAATCCAGTATTTCTTGGAATCTTAGGAAGCCTTCGTCATGGCACTCAATGATGGATCATTAACTCAATCTCCAGCCCCTCTCCCTTTCCTGGAGGATGGAAGGTAGCTGAAAGTTCCGAGCCTCTAATCGTGGCTCAGGCTTTCTGGGAACCAGCCCTATCCAGAAACTATCCAGGACTCTGCCTCTTTAGAACAAGAGACACTCCTGTCACCCAGGAAATTCCAAGGAAGCTAGGAGCCAGATCAGGGATGAGAACCGAAGAGCAAATGGCAGAGAAAAAAATGCTCCTAGGAAATTACAAGGGTTTGGGGAGCTCTGTGCCAAGAATGGGGCAGAGACCAATATACAGATTTTCTATTATTTCACGCATGGTATTATCTGTTACCTCTTTACATGCTCATGTGGTTCTCTATCCTCCAGCCTGCGATGCAGCGAGTGTGCATCTAATGCATGGTCATATCACCAGCACATAGATCACAACATAGTATATAAAAGGCTTAAGAGTCACAATTATCTCTAATGCTAAGGTAAATAAAAATGCCTTTCTCAACAGATTTAAAACTTAACTTTTAAGCATCTAGGTTTTCTTTTGTCTTTTTTTTTTTTTTTTTTAGGGGCACAGCTGCAGCATATGGAGATTCCCAGGCTAGGGGTCTAACAGGAGCTGTAGCCGCCGGCCTTCGCCACAGCCACAGCAACGCGGGATCCAAGCCGCATCTGTGACCTACACCACAGCTCACGGCAACGCTGGATCTTTAACTGACTGAGCGAGGCCAGGGATCGAACCCACATCCTCATGGATACTAGTCTGGTTTGTTAACAACTGAGCCACGACGGGAATTCCCTTAAGCATCTAGTATTAAAAAATGCTCTGTCCAGGGAGTTCCTGCTGTGGCTCAGCAATAAGGAACCTGATTAGTATGCATGAGGATGAAGGTTTGATCCCTGGCCCCACTCAATGGGTAAGGATCCTGCATTGCCATGAGCTGTAGGTTGCAGATGGGACTCAGATCCGGCTTGCTGTGGCTGTGGCGTAGGCCAGTAGCTGCAGCTCCAATTGGACCCCTAGCCTGGGAACGTCCATATGCTGCAGATGTGGTCCTAAAAAGCAAAAAAACTCAAAAAAACAAAAAACCCTCTTCAGGAGTTCCCACTGTGGCACAGTGCACTAAGAATCTGTCTGAAGGAGTTCCCGTCATGGCTCACTGGTTAACGAATCCGACTAGGAACCACAAGGTTGCGGGTTCGATCCCTGGCCTTGCTCAGTGGTTAAGGATCCGGCGTTGCCGTGAGCTGTGGTGTAGGTCACAGACGCGGCTCGGATCCCGCGTGGCTGTGGCTGTGGCAAAGGCCGGCGGCTACAGCTCCTGTTAGACCCCTAGCCTGGGAACCTCCATATGCTACGGGTGTGGCCCTGGAAAAGACAAAAAAAAAAAAAAAAAAAGGGAATATTACTGCAGCAGCCTGAGTCACTGCTGAGGCTCAGGTTCAAACCCTGGCCTGGTGCGGTGGGTTAAAGGATCCAGCGTTGCTACAGCTATGGCTCGGGTTCAATCCTTGGCCTAGAAACTTCCATATGCTGCAGGTGTAGCCATTAAAAAAAAAAAAAAAACCTCTCTCTGATAGAAAAAGTAGATTACTAGGGCCTAGGGGGAGGAGGATAAAGAAGAATTATTGTTTAATAGGTACAGAGTTTTTGCTGAGGATGATGAAAAAAATCTTAGATGTAGTAATACTCAACATTGTGGGTATATTTATGCTACTCAACTGTGCACTTCTGAATGTTTGAAATGGAAAATATGATGATATATATTTTACCACAATAAGCCTTATATCCCTTCCCCCCCCCAAAATTATCTCTGCGTTATTTCAAAAGTTTGATTATTTTCTACAGGAGAAGTACCTGACCGTATCTTGTGTCTAGTACAGAAGGGAAAAAAGATATATGATCCCTTCAGGGTCATCCTTTTTTTTTTTGGTCTTTTTGCCTTATCTAGGGCTGCACCCACGGCATATGGAGGTTCCCAGGCTGGGTGTCTAAAAGGAGCCGTAGCCACTGGCCTACACCACAGCCACAGCAACGCGGGATCCGAGCCACGTCTGCGACCTACACCACAGCTCACGGCAACGCCAGATCCTTAACCCACTGAGCAAGGCCAGGGATCGAACCCGCAACCTTATGGTTTCTAGTCGGATTCGTTAACCACTGAGCCACGACGGGAACTCCCAGTCTCATCCTTTTGGTTAGCCTTACTCTCTCCTGAGTTAGTAATCAACTCTTCAATAAACTTCACTACAGCAAACTATAAAAATCAATACAAGGGCAAAAACAGACCCCAAAACCCTTCAGAATAAATCAGGAACTTGGACAAACAAAGCAGTGAGGAGAGGAATGAATGGTGCCTCCTTGTCCCTGCTGGAGTCCAAGAACTTCTCTTTCACCATAGGTTTTTAGAAAAAGATTGATTCAGCTTGAGATCTAGTTAAGAGGACTCGGATGAGTGTGGCTAGATTTCGGTCAAGGATCTTAATATAAACGCGCATAACAGTGACCTGAAGGGCTTTCGGAAAAGAATTAGAGATTTTATCCTGCTGAAGGAATAAGTGATTTGGGAAGAGAGATGAGAAGTTGAGAATTACACTTTTAAAACAAACTTTATTGGTGTTCCCGTCGTGGCTCAGTGGTTAACAAATCCGACTAGGAACCATGAGGTTGCAGGTTCGATCCCTGGCCTTGCTCAGTGGGTTAAGGATCCGGGGTTGCCGTGAGCTGTGGTGTAGGTCACAGACGCGGCTCGGATCCTGCGTTGCTGTGGCTGTGGCGAAGGCCGGCAGCTACAGCTCCTGTTAGACCCCTAGTTTGGGAACCTCCATATGCCGCGGGTGCGGCCCTAGATAAGGGAAAAAGACAAAAAAATAAAAAGTAAAAAAATAAAAATAAAACAAACTTTATTGGAGTTCCTGTCGTGGCTCAGTGGTAATAAACCCGACCAGTATGCATGAGGATGCAGGTTCAATCTGTGGGTTAAGTATCCGGCGTTGCCGTGAGCTGTGTGGTGTAGGCTGCAGACGCGGCTCAGATCCCGTGTTGCTGTGGCAAAGGCCGGCAGCTGCAGCTCTGATTCGACCCATAGCCTGGGAACCTCCATATGCTGAGGGTGCAGCTCTGAAAAGCAAAAACAAAACAAAACAAAACAACCAACTTTATTGATAAATAGTTTACATATCATAAAATTCACTCTTTTTTTAATCTTATTTTTTTTTTTGGAGGGGAAGAAGTTTGCCAAACCCTCAGCATGCATGAGTTCCTAGGTTAGGAATCAAACCTGCACCATAGCAGTGATGTGGGCCACTGCAGTGAAAACACCAGATATTTAACCCACTGAGCCACACAGGAACTCCTTCATTCATTTTTTAAATTGAAGTATAGTTACTTTACAGTGTTGTGTTAGTTTCAAATGTACAGCACAGTGAGATATATATATATATATATATATATATACACACACACATATATATTTGCTTTTTAGGGCCACGCCCATGGCATATGGAAGTTCCCAGACTAGGGGTCAAATTGGAGCTGAAGCTGCCAACCTCCACCACAGCCACAGCAACACCAGATCCGAGCCATGTCCGCGACCTGCACCACAGCTCACGGCAACACCGGATCCTTAACCCACTGAGCAAGGCCAGAGATGGAACCTGCGTCCTCATGGATACTAGTCAGATTCGTTTCCACTGAGCCACGACGGGAACTCCTAAGGCCATGTTTCAGTCACTTTTAGTAAATGTGCTGAACTGTGCAGCTATCGCGATAATCCAATTTTAGAACATTTCCATCAGAGACAATATCATTTTAATAACTTATAATGACTACCCCCTCAAGAGAACTCAGTGTTGGAAAAGCCAAATGCAGGGGAAAGACCTTTGGCCTTGGTGCTGAGACTCTGGCTGTAGACCCACCTCAGCCCCTTACCAGCCACTAAGTCATCACTTAATCTCTGTCTCCTCTTGAAAAGGTGAGCTACTGATTTCATCAAATTGGAATATTCTGATGATCAAATGAGAAAATGGGTAAAAGAAACATTTTTCATATAAATGATATCATACAATTCATCTTTTTTTTTTTTTTTAGTCTTTTTAGGGCCACACATGCAGCATATGGAAGTTCCCAGGCTAGGGGTCAAATCAGAGATACAGCTACCAGCCCTCACCGTAGCCATAGCAACACCAGATCCTTAACCCACTGTGCCGGGCTGGAGATGGAACCTGCGCCAGTGCAGAACAATGCCTTATCCTTAATCAGCTGCACCACAGAAGGAATTCCCCATATATTCATCTTTAAAAATAACTGGGGGGAAGTTCTCTTGTGGTAAAGCAGGTTAAGGATCCAGCATTTTCGCGGCGGCAGCAAGGGTCACTGCTGTGGCTTGGGTTTGATCCCTGGCCTGGGAACTGCCACATGCTGTGGGTGAAAATAAATAAATTAATAATAATAATAAAAATAATAATAATAATAATTGGGGGCCTACAGCGCTTCATAGGGTGAGGCCCTAAGGGTACAGAAGCAACCATAAGCAAGACAACATGTGCATAAAATACCCACTGTCCACACATATGAGCCCTATCCTTATAAATTGCATCTATCGGGGCATAGGAAAGTAAACCATTTTAAGTGATGAGGTGATAGGGTTTTTTTGGGGGGAGGTTGTTTTTAGGGCCACACCTATGACATATGGAAATTCCTAGACTAGGGGTCGGATCAGAGCCACAGCCGCCAGCCTACGTCCCAGCCATGGCAACGCCAGATCCAAGCCGAGACCTATGACACAACTTGCAGCAACACAGGATCCTTGACCCACTGAGCGAGGCCAGGATTGGAACCCACATCCTCATGGCTACTAGTTGGGTTCTTACCCCACTACACGGGAACTCCAAGGTAATAGTTTATTAATAATCAATTAACTATATCTAATCACTTGTAATGGAACATGATGCAGGATAGTGTGAAAAAAATAATATATTTAAATGTATAACTGGGTCCCTTTGCTGCACAGCAGAAATTGACAGAACATTGGAAATCATAGTTGATAAAAATTTTTTTAAATAAAAATAGATTACCTATCTCTGAAAAAAAGTCAGTTAAACATGCCCTATAAATAGCATTCAAAATAGGAAACTCAGTAAATTGTTATGGAGAGTATTCCTTTCGTGGCTCAGTGGTAACAAACCTGACTAGTATCCATGAAGGTGCAGGTTCTATCCCTGGCCTCCCTCAGTGCGTTAAGGATCTGGCGTCACCGTGAGCTGTGGTGTAGGTCACAGACGCAGCTCAGATCCAGCGTTGCTGTGGCTGTGGTGTAGGCAGGCGGCTACAGCTCCAATTTGACCTCTAGCCTGGGAACTTCCACATGCTGTAGGTGTAGCTCTAAAAAGCAAAAAAATATATAAATAAAATAAAATAAAATGAATTGTTATTGAGTCAACAGAACACTCAAGACCCCACATCAGACCTACTGAGTCAGAAACTCTGCGAGTGTGCAGCAACCTCTGTTTTAACAGGTGCCTCACTCCTGGGTGATTCTGAGGTGAGTCACGTGTGAGAACACCCTACCTTCACCCCAAGGCCCACACTTCCTTTTTCTCCTTCAGAGCCCTCATCTCCGTTGGCCAGACTCCCCTGAGACTTCTTTGCTATTGGCCTCCCTCCACTAGAATGCAGTCTCCAGGAGGGTAGGGACTGGTTTTGGTTCTGTCCCGGGTGCCTGGCGCATGGCAGGTGCTGGATAAATTTGTCAAATGAGTGATTGAACTTGTTAGTGGGAGAATCTGGAATAGTTGAATCTTGAGACCCACAGTCGATCTACTCTTCATTAGATCAATGTGTTTCAGTTATGAAAACATGAGTCCTGACCTGAACAAGAATGAGGATTCTCTTGCAGTCCTTTTTTGTTTTTTTGTCTTTTTAAGGCCCCACCCACGGCATATGGAGGTTCCCAGGCTGGGGGTTGAATCGGAGCTGCAGCTGCCAGCCCACACCACAGCCACAGCAACACAGGATCCGAGCCACGTCTGCGACCTACACCACAGCTCATGGTAATGCTGGATCCCCAGCCCACTGAGTGAGCCCAGGGATCAAAGCCACAACCTCATGGTTCCTAGTCAGGTTCGTTTACCCCTGAGCCATGACGGGAACTCCTCTCGTGCAGTCCTAATGAAGGCTTTGGACCTTGTTGGGGGATGTGAGAGTGGGAGGGAGATGTAAGAATTTTGTACAAACTGGGATGTACACAGATTGCCAGGAATGTGTGGGAAGGAAGCACCGGATCATCATTCCAAACTTGGTTTTCCCAATTGATCCATAGCCGGGAAAAAAAGACCAGCTGGAAAGGAACAGAAAATTAAAAATCAGTCTAGGTTAGGAGTTTGTTTTTGCTCTGTGTTGCTCTGCACTTACGGATCCTGCTCCCTGACCCACGTGTAACAAATGACCCAAACACATGTTCTTCTGATGTTCAAGACTGAGTTACTCAGTGTGACTCTGAGAAAAGCCTGTTTTCTTTGAAAGCCGTTATTCTTCCGCTGCCTTGAAGCATGAGGGCTCCTAGGAAAGATGCTTCTCCTCCAAACTCCCAAAGTCCGTGGAGTTTCCGTTGTGGCTCAGCGGTGATGAGCCTGGCTAGTATCCATGAGGACGCGGGTTCGATCCCTGGCCTCGCTCAGTGGGTTAAGGATCTGGTGTTGCTGTGAGCTGTGGCGTAGGTCGCAGATGTGGCTTGGATCCTGAATTGCTGAGGCTGTGGTGAAGGCCGGCAGCTGCAGCTCCGATTCCATATACCACAGGTGTGGCCCCTAAAAAAAAAAAGACAAAATTCAAAAAGTTTGACCGTGCTGCCTGTATGCCTGACTTACTAGGTCTGGTTTCCAGCCAGGTTCTGTATTTGTACCTTGTTTTTCCCAGGTTAATCCAGTGTGCAGCCTTTCTTTCTGGGAACACATTGATCATTTAAAAGATCATAGGACCAAAAACAAAAGAACATAGTACCTATGTTTCAGCATCAGATTAGTAATCCTCCCAGCTTGGTGTTTCTTTAGGATGGTAACACTCAGAGAATTTTGTCAGGAACGACAGCAACCATCTCAACAAAATTGGTCAAACCCCCTCATTTTTGAGAAGAGAGGAAAGGGAGGCAGGAAAAGTCAGCAGACCCTGGAACCTAAGTCCTCAGCTGAGGGGTTTTCCGTTTGATTGTTTTTTGGCTACATCCGTGGCATATGGAAGCTCCCAGGCCAGACAGGGAACCCATCCACAGCTGCAGCAACTCTGGGTCCTTAACCCCCGGCGCCACAGCAGGAACTCCGTCGGCGGATGTTCAGTTCCCAGAGCCTCTCTAGCGGCAGCAATCCCTGTGAGCCTATCGTCCAAGAATCCATCTAGGCTCCTCTTAGATCCAACCACAGCTTTACATCTTAGTCATGCTGCGTTTAAGGGAGAGGTCCGGAGGGAGAGAGGGAATGGGACACTTGAAGACGAAAGGGACCACGCGACCGATGATGCAGACAGCTTCCGGGAGCTGAGGGCAAGCCACCCCCCGACCGACAGACAGCAGGGAGAGGGGACCTCAGTCTCACAACTACCAGGCATGAGATTCTGCTGGTAGCGATTCTGGCTGTCAATCCCCGTGTGTAGATATCGGGAGGGTGGGTGTCCCCACCCTGCCCAGCAGCTCCACAAACACCAGCTCGGAGCCGTCCTACAACTCAACTCGGCTCTGATACTATAACGCTAAGACAGCACCAGATCCCACAGGTCAAGGGCTCAGCCCTACAAGTCTGGCCCCCCCACCCCTGCGCCATAGATGGGAGGGTGCCACCAACTGGCTATAGATTGGAGGGTCCAACAACTGGCCCTCCTTGAGTTCGATTAATTTGCTAGAGTGGCTCACAGAACTCAGAGGGGGAAAAAAAATTATTACCTGATTACAGGCTTTTATTGTAAAAGACTGTAACTCAGAATCAGCTGAACGGAAGAGATGCACAGGGCAAGGAGAACGGAAAGGATGAGGAGCTCCCGTGCCCTCTTTAGGTGCCACTGTCCCCAAATTTCCACGTGTTCACCAAACGGAAGCTCTCCAAAGCCTGTCCTTCTGGGTTTTAATGAGGCTTCATGACTTGGGCATAACTGATTAACTCACGGGCCTTTGGCAACTGACTCAACACCCAGCCCCTCTTCCTTCCAAAGAGTTCAGGTGAGTGGGACTCAAAATTCCAACACTCTAATCACAACAGCCCCCAGAGTTCCCATCCTGGATCAGGGGTAGTGAACCCAACTAGTACCCGTATGGATGTGGGTTCGATCTCTGGCCTTGCTCAGTGGGTAAACCAACTATAATGGAAAAAATAAAAATCACTGTAAAAACTTAAACAAAAACAGATCCAGCATTGCCATGAGCTGTGGTGTACGCTGCAGACATGGCTTGGATCCACATGGCTATAGCTGTGGCGTAGGCTGGCTACTGCAGCTTCGACTGGATCCCTAGCCTGGGAACTTCCATATGCTGCAGGTGCAGCCCTAAAAAGCAAAGCAAACAAACAAAACAAAACAAAAGGGTCCAAAAGTCGGTTCACTAACATAACAGAACACATGTCTGTCAACTCTCTTAGGACTTTTCCAAGCAAAGGTTTTAGGAACTCCTATGTCACAGAGACCAAACAGATATTTCTTGTAAACACAATAATACAGCCAGCAACCTGAATAAGTGACAGGATTCTTTCCCACAGCCTCCAGGTGAGAACTCAGCCTTGCTGACAACTTGATTTCAGCCTCGTGGACACAGGACCTAGGCAGGCTCTGCCTGACCCCTGTGACCTGGAGTTTGGCACTTGTCATCAGCCTCTACATGGATGAAATCATGAGCCACTGAAGCTGCCGACCCAAAGAACCCCCTGAGCAGAGCTTAGGGTGGAGACCAGGAGTGAGGCACTCAGTGTTCTGGGAAAACTGGAAGGACAGGTCTTCAGATAATTAGATATGTTTAGGAGAAAATTTTATGAACCCACTTCTTGCATCTCCTCCTATCTAGAAAAACACTAAAACACTTCCTAGTGGTGTCTGCTCCCCATGACTAGCAGTAACATTCACTAGAGCAGCAGCAAATTTTGTAAAATGTGTCCATGCATGCATGCACCTCCCGCTGCCTCTTTATCACTTATATCTTTTTTTTTTTTTTTAAGGCCACACCTGCAGCATTTGGAGGTTCCAGGCTGGGAGTCAAATCAGAGCTGTAGCCTCCGGCTTACACCACAGCCACAGCAACACCAGATCCAAGCTGCATCTGTGATCCACACCACAGCTCATGGCAACACCAGATTCTTAACCTACTGAGCGAGGCCAGGGATCAAACCTGCATCCTCCTGGATGCTAGTCAGAATCGTTTCCGCTGAGCCACAATGGGAATTCCAGCACTTGTGTATTTTTTATTCTTATTTTTTTTCAAGTGTGTGTATTTTCTACAATAACTTTAGAAGGGTATGCCACTTAAAATTGGGGGAGAACCTGTCAAATTACCTTCAGAAAGAGACTGCATTGGGAGTTCCCGTTGTGGCTGTGGTGCAGGCGGGCAGCTACAGCTCTGATTCGACCCCTAGCCTGGGAACTTCCATATGCTGTGGGTGCGGCCCTAAAGAGTGAAAAAAAAAAAACAAAGAAACAAACAGAATCTATATATGTATGTGTAACTGGGTCACCACGCTGTACCGTTGGAAAATTGATAGAAAACTGTAATCCAGCTACAATGGAAAACAAACAAACAAAAAAAAACCTTCATGGAGCTAAAAACAAAACAAAACAAAAAACACGGTCAGTCCAAAGTATGTTCAGACCATAGAATATTATTCAGTGCTAAAAAGAAATGAGCTTTCAAGCCATGAAGGCAATGGAGGAAATTTAACTGCATTTCCTACTAAATGAAAGAAGTCAATTGGAAAAGGCTACATACTGTGTGATTCCAAACGCTTGGCATTTTGGAAACGAAAAAACTAAGGAAAGAATGGAAAAATCAGTGCTCCAGGGTTGGACTGGGGGAGGAATGACTGCGTGGAGCAGAGAAACTGCTCTGTAAGATGCCGCAGGGATGCGAGGAGTTCCCTGGGCGCCTAGCAGGTTAAGATCCAACACTGGCACTGCTATGGCTCAACTCACATTGGATTCGATCCCTGGCCCGGGAACTCCTGCCTGCAGTGGGCACAGGCCAAAAAAAGATACCATAGGGATAGATACCTGTCATTATTCATGTGTCCAAATCCATAGCAGTGGCCATATGTAAATGTGGGCTTTGGGTTTTCGTGATGCATCGGTGTAAGCTCCGCAAGTGTAATTTTGTCCCAGCCTGGTGGGGGTTGGTGACTCTGGGGCAAGATGCCCAAGTGTGAGTGTATTTGAAATCTCTGTACTTTTTTCTCAGTTTTGCTGTGAACCTGAAACAAAATGCCTTGAGTGTGTGCGTGTGTGTCTTTTTAGGGCTGCACCCTCAGCATATGGAGGTTCCCAGGCTAGGGGTCAAATCGGAGCTGTAGCCTACACCACAGTCACAGCAATGTCAGATCTGAGCCTCACTGGTGACCTACACCACAGCTCGCGGCAACACCAGATCCTTAACCCACTGAGCGAGGCCAGGGATAGAACCTGCACCCTCATGGATACTAGTCAGGTTCATTTCCACTGAGCCACGATGGGAACGCCAACAAAATGCTTTTTAAAAAAGTGAAAAGGAGTTCCCTTTGTGGCTCCGTGGTTAACGAATCCGACTAAGAACCATGAGGTTGTGGGTTCGATCCCTGGCCTTGCTCATTGGGTTAAGGATCCGGCGTTGCCGTGAGCTGTGGTGTAGGTTGCAGATGCGGCTCGGATCCCGTGTTGCTGTGGCTGTGGCGAAGGCCGGCGGCTACAGCTCCTGTTAGACCCCTAGCCTGGGAACCTCCATATGCTGCAGGTGCGGCCCTAGATAAGGCAAAAAGACAAAAATTAAAAAAAAAAAATAAAAAAGTGAAAAGAAAAGGCGTGGTCACATCAGCCATCCAAGATGACACATATATCGAGGTGAACTGTGTAAAAACCTTAATATAATCCAGCGCGAAGTCCAATTTTGTAAACCCTACATTGCAGGTCTGTTGGTCAAACCTGGCTAAAAGGGTCAAGGCCAGAAAACATTTACAAAAAAGAAAATCCTGCTGTGGAGTTCCTGTTGTGGCTCAGTTATAATAAACCTGACTACTGTCCATGGGGACTCAGGTTTCATCCCTGGCCTTAATCAATGGGTTAAAAGATCTGGCATTTCTTGGCTTGGATCTGGCACTGCTGTGGCTGTGGTGTAGACTGGCAGCTGTGATTTGACCCCTAGCCTGGGAACTTCCATATGCCATGGGCGTGGCCCTAAAAAATAAAAAAAGAAAATCCTGCTGTAACAGGAGAGCCTGGCTCTAACTATAACCTCCTGTATAACTAAGTATGGAATTTTCTAGAGTGAAAGAAGGCCGCGGTCTATGAGGTTGGTGTGAATATTTGGCCATTTCTGTCTTCTCGTTCATCTCTATAGGATCACCCAGTGTTGATTTGCTTCTAGTATTAAGCAGCCTTCTGTAATAAAAACCACTGTTTTGATCTGTGGAGTGTCAGGTGCTTCTCATTTCTCACTGATATCATCGCTTATAAATCCCAAAAAAAGACAACACAGGAATAACCATATCCCAGAACAAAGCAACTACATTTAGTTGAGATCTGTTGTTTCATGCAGATATTTGCATTTCAGGAATCTGGGATATTGCTATAAAACCTTGCTCTGATTCTCTACTGATCAGCTTTGCATTCTGAGTGAAAATTTTCCCTTTGACTTCTTACTGGGCAATACAGAAGAAAAAACTCTCTATCACTTTAAGAGTTTTAACCTTGGACTTTTTTTTTTTTAATAAATTAAGGCAAAATTTCCTTATGTGGAAATCTCTGTACTTTCCCCTCAATTTTGCTTGTGAAACTAAAACTGCTCTAAAACGTAATCTATTTAAAAAAAAATAGTCCTTAGATATTCAGCTTTTTTTTTTTTTTTTGCTTTTTAGGCCCACAAGTGCTTCATGGGTAAAATCAGACAGAGCTGCACCTGCTGGCCTGCACGCACAGCCACAGCAACTTGGGATCTGAGCTGCATCTGCAAACGACACCACAGCTCAAGGCAACAGTGGATCTTTAATCACTGAGGCCAGGGATCAAGCCCTCATGGATACTAGTCGGGTTCATTAACCACTGAGCCACGACGGAATTCTCACAGGTTTGTTTGTTTTGTTTGTTTTGTTATTTTAGCATCAAACCCGTGGCATATGGAGGTTCCCAGACTAGGGGTTGAATCGGAGCTGTAGCCACCGGCCTACACCACAGCCACAGCAACGCAAGATCCAAGCTGCATCTGCGATCTACACCACAAGTCATGGCAACTCCAGATCCTTAACCCACTGATTGAGGCCAGGGATCGAACCCACAACCTCATGGTTCCTAGTCAGATTCCTTTCTGCTGCGCCACCAAGAGAACTCCCTCTCACAGTTTTTTAATTCGAATCACTCACCTGATGCCTGGACTTACTGGGGGTTAGGTTCTTTGTGTCTTGGTACAGAAGGAATTCGGTGAGGAAAAAAGTGATAGGCAAGATGCAAATTAAGATAGAATACTTGTGAGAGATGCAATAAGCACTGCCCCAAGCATTAGGTGGGCTACATTTTATAAACTAAGGAAAGTGGGGAGGGGGAAATGACCACCTCTTCTTCTTTCTTAGGGTAGATGTCAGGCTGATGTCATTACCTCCCCCTGCGTGTCCAGGAACTATTTTACCCTATGAGATCAAACTAGGACTGTCCTGCACTTATTCAGATCAGCAGAAGGCGGGGTTAATGAATCCGACTAGGAACCATGAGGTTGTGGGTTCGATCCCTGGCCTTGCTCAGTGGATTAAGGATCCGGCGTTGCCGTGAGCTGTGTGTAGGTCGCAGACGCGGCTTGGATCCCGCGTTGCTGTGGCTGTGGCGAAGGCCAGTGGCTGTATCTCCAATTAGACCCCTAGCCTGGGAACCTCCATATGCCGCAGGTGCAGCCCTAAAATGACAAAAAAGACAAAAAAAAAAAACCCACTACTGTGAGGTACCACCTTACACCAGCCAGTGTGGCCATCATCAAAAAAGCTCCACACACAATAAGTGGTGGAGAGGGTGTGGAGAAAAAGGATCCCTATTACACTGTTGGTGGGAATGTAAATTTGTGCAACCACTGTGGAAAACAGTATGGAGATTCCTCAAAACTCTAAAAATAGAATTACCATTTGATCCAGCAATCCCACTCTTGGGCATCTATCCAGAGAAAACCGTGACTCAAAAAGATACCTGTGGAGTTCCTGTCGTGGCGCAGTGGTTAATGAATCCAACTAGGAACCATGAGGTTGCAGGTTCAATCCCTGGCCTCGCTCAGTGGATTAAGGATCCAGCGTTGCCGTGAACTGTGGTGTAGGTTGCAGACGCGGCTCGGATCCCACGTTGCTGTGGCTGTGGCAAAAGCCGGCAGCTACAGCTCCGATTAAACCCCTAGCCTGGGAA
This sequence comes from Catagonus wagneri, assembly GCA_004024745.2. Classification (NCBI taxonomy): domain Eukaryota; kingdom Metazoa; phylum Chordata; class Mammalia; order Artiodactyla; family Tayassuidae; genus Catagonus; species Catagonus wagneri. Next base: position 2,458,453 of record PVHT020000081.1, read on the forward strand.
TCTCCATATGCCGCGGGTGCGGCCCTAGAAAAGGCAAAAAGACCAAAAAAAAAAAAAACTTGGTATAGTCAGTCTTAATTTTAGCCATTTTAGTGATGTGGTAATATCTCATTATGATTTTATCACCTTCGTTCATGAAGGATACTGTCACTGGATATAGAATTCTGGGTTAACAGGTTTGATGTTTTTTTTTTTTCCCCTCAGACTTCAAGATGAACAACATTTCATCTATTTCTTGGCCTCCATATATCTCATGATCTGTCCACATCCATTTTATTTTATTTTATTTTATTATTTTATTTATTTTTGCTTTTTAGGGCCACACCTGCAGCATATGGAGGTTCCCAGGCTAGGGGTTGAATCGGAGCTACAGCTGCCAGCCTACACCACAGCCACAGCAACGTGGGATCCGAGCTGCACCTTTGACCTGAGGCATGTGGAGTTTCCCAGGCTAGGGACTGAATCAGAGCTGCAGCTGCTGGCCCATGCTACAGCCACAGGGATGCAAGATTCGAGCCACATCTGCAAACTGCACCACGGCTCACAGCAATGCTAGATCCTTAACCCACTGAGTGGAGCTGGGGACCAAACCCACATCCTCATAAATACTACTCAGGTTCTTAACCCACTGAGCCACAACAGGAGCTCCTAGAATATGCTCCTTAAATCCCTACTACTTTACCACAGAAGGCAAAAAATTGGGGCCGTCTTTATGGGCAGCTGTTATATTTATCCTCATGAGCATGACGCAAATCACTCAGTCATTCTGACACCTGTCCTTCTCTGTAAATTCAGTGGGACTCACTAGACACAGACTTGGAGAGTTCATTACTGCAGACCTTGACAGCAAATGCTAGTGCAGCTTAACTGGAATTAATGAAATCACATGCGGAAACAAAACATATACAAGAAAGGACACTAGTAGTCATGCTGCTGTGGCTGTACAGGTGGCAGATATACAAATTCATAAAGGGGTTGTTACAGCTTTTAATCACATGCTGGCTTTGAGATTTTTTTTTTGTCTTTTTGCCTTTTTTAGGGCCGCACCCGTGGCATGTGGAGGTTTCCAGGCTAGGGGTCTAACAGGAGGTGTAGCCGCCGGCCTTCGCCACAGCTACAGCAATGCGGGATCTGAGCCGCGTCTGCAACCTACACCACAACTCATGGCAACGCCGGATCCTTAACTCACTGAGCGAGGCCAGGGATCGAACCCGCAACCTCATGGTTCCTAGTCGGATTCGTTAACCACTGAGCCACGACGGGAACTCCTGAGTTGCTTTTTTTTTTTCCTCTTTCTTTATGAGTGAGTGTGGTGCAGATTCAGTCCCTGGCCTGGGAACTTCTGCATGCCATGAGTACGGCCAAAAAGGAAAAAAAAAAGTCTAATAGCTTACCATAGTGGTTCTCTAGGTATTAAGACCTGGTTTTCCTTTTCCATGGATGACTGTGTGACATGCTGTTTCCCTAACAACCACTACATGAAAAACACTTGGGTATTTTTAAAAAATAAGTCCGGTAGTTCCTCTCGTGGCTCAGTGGTAATGAACCCAACTAACATCCATGAGGACGTGGGTTCCATCCCTGGTCTCGCTCAGTGGGTTAAGGATTTGGCGTTGCCATGAGCTGCAGCGTAGGTCACAGACGAGGCTCAGATCTTGCGTTGCTGTGGCTGTGGTGTAGGCTGGCAGTTGTAGTTCTAATTCGACCTTTAGCCTAGGAACTTCCATATGCCACGGGTGCAATCCTAAAAAGACCAAAAATAAAAAAATACAGAATTTTAAAAAGGTCTGAGAAATTCTTTTTGCAGTGAGAACTGCATTCCAACAGATACACGGGAAGCAGATGGTACTGGAAACACAGAGCAGCAATTCAAAAGATGCTATATTGAAATATATATTTTTTAAAAAGATACAGGACACTTGGAGTTCCCTAGTGGCCCAGTGGGTTGAGGATCCAGTGTTGTCACTGCTGTGGCAGAGTTCGAAGCCTGGACTGGGCAGTTCTGTAGCCACCAGAAAGATATAGGCCATTTAATCTTGTTTCTTTGTTTGTTTCAGCATGCTTGCGGCATGCAGAATTTTCCAGGCCAGGGATGGAACCCTCGCCCAGCAGCGACCAGAGCCTGCAGTGACAACGTCAGATCTGTGGACGTTACACCACAAAAGAACTCCCAAGACACTGAATCTTAGAAAGTACGAGGATGTGGCAGATGTTTAGAACTGGGGATAACTATTAAAGCTATCTTTGATTTTTTAAAATCCTAGTTTAAAAAAAAACAAAGCTGTTTTCTTGGAGTTCCTGTAGTGGCTCAGCAGAAACGAATCTCAATAGCACCCAGGAGGACACAGGCTCGATCCCTGGCCTTGCTCAGCGTGTTAAGGATCCGGCGTTGCCGTGAGCTGTGGCGTAGGTCGCAGATATGGCTCGGATACCGAGTTGCTGTGGCTGTGGTGTGGGCCGGCAGCTACAGCTCTGGTTCAGCCCCTAGCCTAGGAACGTCCATATGCCACAGGTGCAGCTGTAAAAACACAAAAAACAAAAAAGCTGTTTTCCTTAACATTCTAATGTTACAGTATTTAAATCATGGCATCTTTGGGGTTCCCACCGTGGTGCAGCATTGTCACAGCTGTGACTTGGATTTGGTCCCTGATCCAGGAACTTCCATATGCCAAGGGTGCAGCCAAAAAAGGGAGAAAAAAAAATGGCGTCTTTACAATCCTGAAAATGGAGCTGATAGGGAAATTAATAAGCAAATCTCAAATGCAGGGATGTTAAACACCGAGCTCAAAGCAAGGTCACTGGAGTTTCTGTCGTGGCACAGCGGAAATGAATCCAACTAGGAACTGTGAGGTTGCGGGTTCGATCTGTGGCCTTGCTCAGTGGGTTAAGGATCCAGCGTTGCCGTGAGCTGTGGTGTAGGTTGCAGACGTGGCTTGGATCCCGTATTTCTGTGGCTGTGGTGAAGGCCGGCAGCTGTAGCTCCTGTTAGACCCCTAGCCTGGGAACCTGGAACCTCCATATGCCGCGGGTGTGGCCATAAAAGGACAAAAAAAAAAAAAAGGAAAGCAAGGTCATTGTGGCATCTTATTAGTAAAGAAACTTGATTCTATGACAAGATTCCAGCTAATAAAGGCTCTCAAATAACAAAAAAATAGAATAACAAGCAGTGAATAGTGTTAACTGGCTGCTTACCAGTTGCCAGGCACTGGGCAAAGTACATTACATTGACTGTCTTATTTAATCTTCACTGCAATTCTCCAGGGTAGATGTTATTTATTTATTATCATTGGCACTTTATAGATATGAAAACTGAGACTGAGAGAGGCTAAAGCACTTGCCAAACAATCTATTGCCAGCTGTGGTGGAGCCAAGAGGGATAGTGAGGTTTTCTGACTACATAGCTGCCGCACTTTGAAAGCACCATACAATGTACATACCACACAAAAGCAGACAAAAAGAAAAAACAAAACGGTCTGCCAGTTTTATTTTTATTTTATTTTTTTTTTTGCTTTTGTCTTTTTTAAGGCTACACCCGAGGCATATAGAGGTTCCCAGGCTAGGGGTCAAATTGGAGCTGTAGCCACTGGTCTATACCACCTCCACAGCAATGGGGGGATCCGAGCCACATCTGCGACCTACACCACAGCTCATGGGAATGCCAGATCCTTAACCCACTGAGTGGTGCCAGGGATCAAACCTGAATCCTTATGGATACTAGTCAGGTTCATTAACCACTGAGCCATGATGGGAATTCCCAGTCTGCCAAATTATTATCTTAACTTGGTGCAAAAAAAACATGCTCAGCCCTTGAGAGTCTTATCTAATTCTCATAGCGGTCTTACATAGGTAATGTAATTCTCTTTTTATAGAGGAGAGAGCAGAAGCCTTTTTTTTTTTTTAGGGCCACACCCAAGGCATATGGAGGTTCCCAGGCTAGGGGTCGAATTGGAGCTGCAGCTGTACCACAGCAATGCCACATCTGAGCTGCGTATCCAACCTACACCACAGTCCATGGAAACGCCGGATCCTGAACCCGCTGAATGAGGCCAGGGATGGAACCTGTGTCCTCATGGATTCTAATCAGATTCATTACCATTGCCACTGAGCCACGACAGGAATTCCCGAGAGAGCTGAAGCTTAAGGAGACTCAAAACTTGCCCAGAGCCATCATTTCAGTAAGTGATGGATGTGAGACTTGGACCCAGCTACGCTTGTCTCTGAGGCCCACAGATTCTTTGGGGGGCTCAGCAACCAGCCTGATAAACTTTGCTCTCTTTTCCGATGTGTAGAGGATCACAGTTAATAAATAAAATTGCTGGGAGCAGACTTCAGTGTTTTTTCCATGTTACCTATGAAGACACAGAAATACTGAAATTGCCTATAAACTGTGGATTCACACAGAATACTGAGGGAATATTATTATGCTTTCCATCCCACCAAAGGAGAGCAAATATCCTGGTAGGCACTGGATTTGGAATCATGAGAGCAGTGGCTGAAATATCTTACATTTCCTTAATCTTCCTGGCATATACTTTATATTTTCTTTCCTTCTTTTTTTTTGTCTTTTTAGGGCTGAACCTGAGATATGTGGAGGTTCCCAGGCTAGGGGTCAAATCAGAGCTGCAGCTGCTTGCCTACACCACAGCCACGGCAACATGGGATCCAAGCCGCCTCTGTGACCTACACTACAGCTCACGGCAACGCTGGATCCTTAACCCACTGAGCAAGGCCAGGATCGATCCTAGTCGGATTCGTTTCTGCTGAGCCAAGATGGGAACTCCTACTTTATATTTTCTTTAAACCGCTAAAAAGAGAGTAACAGGAAGCGGAAATGAACCTGACTAGTATCCACGAGGATGCAGGTTCGATCCCTGGCCTGGCTCAATGGGTTAGGAATCTGGCGTTGCTGTGAGCTGTGGTGTAAGGTACAGATGCGGCTTAGATCCCACATTGCTGTGGCTGCGGTATAGGCCAGCAGCTGCAGCTCTGATTCAAACCCTATCCTGGAAACTTCCATATGCCATGGGTATGGCCTTAAAAAAAGACAAAAAAAAAAGAGTAACATTTCATTATACAACTTCTGCTTGTGTACTACCTATTTCAAATTTTTTATGAATTAAAAAATACCAACGGAGTTCCCATTGTGGCTCAGTGGTTAATGAATCTGACTAGAATCCATATGGACGAAGATTCAATCCCTGGCCTTTTAGTGGGTTAGGGATCCAGCATTGCTGTGGTGGCTGTGGTGTAAGCTGGCAGCTACAGCTCTGATTCACCTTCTAGCCTGGGAACCGCCATATGCCGCAGTTCAGCCCTAAAGTGACCAAAAAAAAAAAAGAAGAAGATACCAATGAGTTTATTTTCTCTACTGTGTCAAGTTAACCTTCACAAAGCACACCAATTGAGGGCAGGTGTTCCCTAAAAGGCCTGTAGAAACAATCTTAACTAGGTAAGTGAATGCCCTGGATATCTTTCCATGTTATCGCACATCAGAATGCGGGAGGTGTTAAGCAGGAACATGGAATAGAACCACGTTAACAGATACAGTGACAGGCCTAAAATGCTGCTGTCACAGCTCGGGGAGCAGCAGCTCCTCCTCGTCTGACTCCAAAACCACCGCTTTCTCTTCAGACCAAGCTGCCTAGACCTGCTAGTAAAAGTGAGGTATAGCTTTCTGGTCAGATTATGTGGGTTTCAGGGCTGCACTCTGAGCCCCAAAGTACTTGCAGAAAAGATTTCTAATATGTATTAAGTGAAAAAAAGCAAGGCGAAATATTGTATTTCACCACTTTTGTGCAAAAAAGGTGAAATTTTAAGAAAAGAATTTATGTCTGCATTTGCTTATTTTGCATAAATTATCAGTTGCCTGGGTCCGCCATCTGTAAAATGTGGGTGCTGAGATTATGTTAAATATTGCAAATACTAGAACAGTGCCTGGCACCCTGAAGTACCATTTTACATGGCTTTTCAATCCAAATAATTCCCTGACTTAATCACATTCTAAAATAACCTTTTAGAAATCATTTTCAATTGGCAGAGGCAAGATGAAAACGCAACAAGCCACAGCAAAATGTAATTACTTAAAGCTGCTTTAAATTAGGCCCAAAGCAGAGTGATTAGCCAATACTGAAAGATGCTTGCTGAACCCAATTACTACACAAACATCAAAGAACTATTATTGTTCACCCTTTTCCTAAGTAAATTTATGCCGTTATTACCAAGATCCTTTTTCCCTCCTTTCAAGGAAGACAATGTATTTTAACAGTGTGCTACTCTAAATGGTATAAGCAACCTTAAGGAAAATCTTAAGCAAAACACAACCTTGGTGTACGACCCCAAACACATTAACAAGTCTCAACAAAGTTACTGTTACCGGTTCAACGACTAAAGTTAGAAAAAGGCATTGTGTAACTGCTGTAACACCGTGGGAAAAAATGCGCAAGGACTATACTCAAAACAGAGTGTGGGGGAAAGGTATTTTTTTTTTTTAAAGAACAAGATTTGCTTGAGTCTTTTAGAGGCGACGCCACGGTGACGAAAACGGCCCGGCACCCCAAGCCACGTGGGGTTCTCGGCCTCCTCCCAGGCGTTTCCTTCCGCAGTCAGAGGCACCAAGCGAGTGACCTCCAGGAGGGGGTGGGGCGACCTCCAGGAGGGGGCGGGGACGGGCCCGGCGACCTCCGTCCCCGGGGAGCGCAGCGCGCACGGCCGGGAGGGCACCGCAGACCCTCGGGTGTTCGAGCGCGCGGGAAGGTGGAGGCGCCAGGCGCGGGGCCCGGACACCCCGGGGGCCACTCTAGTCCTGCCCCCGCCCTGTGGCCGCCGCCGCCTGAGTCCGCCTGCCTCTGCGCTCAGGTGCGCCCCCCGCTCAGGCTTCCCCGGGACGCGCCTTCCCGCCTCCCCGAGAGCAGAAACGTGAGCTCTGCCTTGAGAAGTGGCTTGCGGTCAGCGCCTAACCGGGCGGACGGTGTGGCTCGAGTTCCCTCCAGTCCCCCCAAATCTCAGCCCCGCACGTTACCTACATAAATCAAGGAATAGTGCAGAATTCTGCTGTTCTGTAGGTGCTATTTTGGAAAAGGGATTCTCCATAAAGTATTTATGAAGTGTGTATACTCTTATCTGCAGGCGCAGAGACTTGGAAACGACTTTTAATGAACTGTGCATATTTTACAGAGATCAGTTTTCTTACTTTTTCTGAACAAAAGTTACACTCGACGCTTTTCTTTCTTACCAAAGTCCATTTTCATCTTGAGTTTTCTTAGATTAGATGTTAACTACAATTCTGGATTCTATGGAAAACCTCGAAATATTCAACTTTTGTCTTTAGTCTTTGCTTCCTTTCCTCCTGTCACTAAACTTTTTTTTACGTTTTCAAAATTTTGCCAGTCCTCTTAGTATTATATCCAGCAATGTACAAACCTAAACCATTGGAGGTGTATGGAAAGAGCATGGTAACGAAGCAGGGAAAATAATAAATCTAGTGTGGCACTCTGATCTTAAACTGAAATAGCACTATTCAGTTAATATAACTGTGATACACGAAATATGGCTGATTGTGGGAATCTGGTTCCAAAGAGACCAGCCATTAATGTTTCCAAGGCAATAAACAAGAACAAAGATATTCGAATTATTCTATTGCTAGCGATTAATTTTCACTGTTATTTCTTACCTTTTTTCTGTGTGTGTGTTTTTAGGGTCACACCCAGGCTAGGGGTCGAATCAGAGCTGCAGCTGCTGGCCTGCACCACAGCCACAGCAACACCAGATCCAAGTGGTGCCTTCAATCTACAGCACAGCTCATCACACTGAGCCAGGCCAGGGATTGAACCTGCGTCCTCGTGGATGCTAGTCAGATTCGCTTCTGCTGAGCCACGACAGGAACTCCACTTCTTACATCTTTATCTTATTACAAACATGGACTAGCATATCAAGATAATTTCATCCTACATGTATACGATTGGTAAGGGCACTAGGAAAATGCACTGTGAAGAGAAATTTGTGAAAGGAAAGCCAGAAATATAGACATTACTGAAAAGGCTTTCGTTGCTAGAAAATGATTAGTTACATGTATTTCTAGAGAAATTTTATGTGGCCCAGTTTCTTTCATGAAAACTATCTCAAAGTTAAATCAAGGATACAAACCTTTTTTTTTTTCTTGGCCTGACTTGCTGGCATATGGAACTTCCCAGTCTAGGGATCACATCCCAGCTCTGCAGCTCAAACCTACACCACAGCTGTGGCAACAAGCGGCTCCTTAACCCACTTTGCCACAGCAGGAACTCCTGTACAAACTCTTAAAAAAAAGAAAAACCTGATTTTTTTGGGAAATTTACATCTACAAAGAATGGTAAAATAAGATATAGGAAAGCTATTACATTTTCTTTTTTTTGCCTTTTTTGTCATTTTAGGGCCGCACCTGTGCCATGTGGAGTTTCCCAGGCTAGGGGGTCTAATCGCAGCTGTAGCCGCCAGCTTACACCGCAGCCACAGCAACGCAGGATCCGAGCCGGATCCGCGACCTACACAACAGCTCAGGGCAATGCCAGATGGTTAATACACTGAGCAAGGCCAGGGATCGAACCGGCAACCTCATGGTTCTTAGATTCGTTAATAACTGTGCCACGACAGGAACTCCTACAGAAAACCTTTTAAAAGGAAAAAAAAAAAAAAAAGCAATTGGATGGTGAGAAGTAACTGAAAGGTAGGATTGGAAAAACCAGATTCTACAGTGGAATAGAAAGTAAGGAAGCACCTTACAAATTTGCTTTTAACTACCTCCCATTGTTTTATATATTAGTTTTCCTTTTCCAATTAGATTGTGGGTTTCCGCACCAAAATGAAGTATTTCTTTTACACATGCTTCAGAGCCTCTCTCAGCCCTGGACACACAGTAGGTTCTCAAATATTTGTTAAAAGATTGGCTCAAAAAGTTGCAGCCCTGCTCTACACGTGGAAGGAGACCACGACCTAGTAATTAGCTCATTTAAAATAAATGTTCCTTTCTTCATGAGTATTTCTGATATCTGCTTGATTGCCAACCAAAAAGGCCTTATCCAGTCTTGCCCTGGATTTATGCCTAAAATGTAGTCACAATGGATGGAACGACAGAAAATGAAGCTGTTTATTCAAACGGGTTAGGCCATTTTTGAGAAAGAGTGATTTCACAGCAAACGCTGTTGTAGTAAGTTGGGTGGATAAGCTGCCTGGCTCTGTAGATCTTAGTCTCTACGTGGGATCACGCACAAGGGCTGAAACTGAAAATTTTTTTTAGGTTTTACATGCTTGCAACCAAGAGCGAACGCTGGAAAAAATGTAACAGTCGGGTAGACACACACTCAGGGTCTTAAATGTAATAAAACTAGGGTTAGAAGTAACCTGTAGCCCTTAAGTCTATTCTAAACTCAAAAACCGGACGCCCTGGAGTACCACGTGGTGTGTGGAACGAACTTAAATAAAAGAGCTGAATGGAAAAAGCCAAGAGGTCAGCTCAGGAGCCGGTTCGCTGGGCTGTTGGTCACTCGCGGATTCCCTGCCCTGAAGACCGCCCCGACGCCCCTCGCTGGCCGCGGTCCCCGGCCTTTTACGCCTCTCCAGCCGGAAAGGGTGCGGAAGGCAAGTGCGGTGGAGAAGGGCCGGCAGAGGAAGCGGCTCCAGGGCCTAGTCCCTAACCTGCGAGACTGCAAGACTGAGGACAGGAGGGGTATTGCCGGGGGAGGGCCCCCATCTCGGTCCAACTTCCCAGTTAAGCCAGGACCGGTCCAGGGAAGATTCTGGACGCCTCCCCGCCGCCCCACCCCCCAGCTGTGCGGAGAGTAATTCATACAAAAGGAGGACTCTCCTCGGCCAGAGCAATCCCAGGGACCGTCGATAAACTCCCACTACCCTAGTGCCGAGTGAGCGCTCGACCCCGCCTCCCACCCACCAGCCGTCGTCATCCTCCTGGTTGAGAAGAGCATGCGCCGGGCGCGGTGTGCTCGTCAGTGGGCTGAGCGCACATCGCCCACGGTCCCCTAAGGTGGGGGGAGGGGACGGCGCTGGAACCGGTGCCGGGTGGAGGTGGCGCGGGGTAAACTGGGAAAGTGGTGTCGTGTGCTGGCTCCGCCCTTTTCCCGAGGGTGGGGGAGGACCATATATAAACGCCGTGGTCCCCGCGAACGTTCTTTTTCGCAACGGGTTTGCCGCTAGGATACAGGTGAGTGCGGGTGTGGCCTTCGTGCGCCTGGCCTCCGCCGGCAGTCACGGCCTTCGCGCGCCTCACCTCCCGCCGCGCCCCGAGTGCTCCGCGCCCCGGTCCCGGCCCCGAACTGAGGGAGGTGGGGGCGGCGGACAGCTCGAGGCCTTGCGCTCTCGTGGTCACCTCGCCGCGTGCCCGGTGGCGGCCTGGCCGGGGCGCCGTGGCCACCGCGTGCGATCCGCGCCTCCGCGCCCGCCCCGTCCGCCTCCGCGCTCGAAGTCGACCGGCAGCCGCGTCTTTCCGCCCGGGCGGCCCAGCCGAGGCCGCGCAGGGCGGTCTTCGTGCTCGGCGGCCCCGGAGCGAGCGGCCGCGCCGGGGCAGGGCGGGCGGCCGGAGACCCAGCGCGCCCCGCCCGGGCCGACTGCGAGCGCGGAAAGATGGCCGCTCCCGGCCTCAAGATGGAGGACGCGGCCGGCGGGCGGGCGGGCGGCGCACAAAGGGCCGGGCGGTGCTGTTCGCGCCGCTTCCCGGGACCCGCCGCGCCCCGCGGCCCGGGTGGGGGAGGGGTGGGGCGCCGGAGCTAATGCTCCGTGGAATTTGCCCTCGGCTGTTCGGGTCGGGGCTGAGTCTCCGGTCGGCGGGACAGTAGTTTAAAGCGGGTTTTTGCCGCCTTAGGTGTCTTGAAAACCATCGCTAAAAACTAAGCAAAAATGGGAAAGGAGAAGACTCACATCAACATCGTCGTCATCGGACACGTCGATTCGGGCAAGTCCACCACCACCGGCCATCTGATCTACAAATGCGGTGGGATCGACAAAAGAACCATCGAAAAGTTCGAAAAAGAGGCTGCCGAGGTTGGTAAAATAACGTGTCAGCAAATTAAGTGGTAATTTTCTGAGAAGTAGTGTAGGTCAGACTTGAATTAGTATATTGCAAAGTTTTCTGCAAAATGGCTTAACTGCAGCCAAGTTTAGGAGTTGCAAGTGGGAACCTAGCATTTCTTCCAGGTAAGTGGGGCTAAGGAGTTTAGTTACCGAGTAACCCTTTTAATCCTCGCAGATGGGGAAGGGCTCCTTCAAGTACGCCTGGGTCTTGGACAAACTGAAGGCCGAACGAGAGCGTGGTATTACCATTGACATCTCCCTGTGGAAATTCGAGACCAGCAAGTACTACGTGACCATCATCGATGCTCCAGGACACAGAGACTTTATTAAGAACATGATTACAGGCACATCCCAGGTTTGTAGGATTAAACTCCTGAAAGTAACACCTTGAGCCTATCATCAAAATTGGCGAGACCGTGGATTTGTCCTTTTTGAAGAGCTTTTGTTTAACAGGATGTGGCCTTGTTTTTTTTCAAAGGCTGACTGTGCTGTCCTGATTGTTGCTGCTGGTGTTGGTGAATTCGAAGCAGGTATTTCCAAGAACGGGCAGACCCGTGAGCATGCTCTTCTGGCCTACACCCTGGGTGTGAAACAGCTCATCGTGGGTGTTAACAAAATGGATTCCACTGAGCCACCCTACAGCCAGAAGAGATACGAGGAGATTGTTAAGGAAGTCAGCACCTACATTAAGAAAATTGGCTACAACCCTGATACAGTAGCATTTGTGCCAATTTCTGGCTGGAACGGTGACAACATGCTGGAGCCAAGTGCTAACGTAAGTGATTTTTGACCAGTTTTCAAGACTTAAGTCTGGCAAAGGGGTAAGTTTGATAACACCAATTGATGATTGTTGTTTTAGATGCCTTGGTTCAAGGGATGGAAAGTCACCCGTAAAGATGGAAATGCCAGTGGAACCACGCTGCTTGAAGCTCTGGATTGCATCCTACCACCAACTCGTCCAACTGACAAGCCCTTGCGTCTACCCCTCCAGGACGTCTACAAAATTGGTGGTAAGTGTAATGTTACTCTCAGGGTTGGTATGGATTGCGGTAATGTCTGTCTTCATACGAGGTAATTAAGCTCTGCTATGAACACTTCAGGTATTGGTACTGTCCCTGTGGGCCGAGTGGAGACAGGTGTTCTCAAACCTGGCATGGTGGTCACCTTTGCTCCGGTCAACGTTACAACCGAAGTGAAGTCTGTTGAAATGCACCATGAAGCTTTGAGTGAAGCCCTTCCTGGGGACAACGTGGGCTTCAATGTCAAGAACGTGTCTGTTAAAGATGTTCGTCGTGGCAACGTGGCTGGTGACAGCAAAAATGACCCACCCATGGAAGCAGCTGGCTTTACAGCTCAGGTAACAACTCACGTGACAAGTTTTTAACCTGTCAGATCCTTTGTCTTTGAGATGTGTTAACTGCAAATCTTCTCTCAAAGGTGATTATCCTGAACCATCCTGGCCAAATCAGTGCTGGATACGCACCTGTGCTGGATTGCCACACAGCTCACATTGCCTGCAAGTTTGCTGAACTGAAGGAGAAGATTGATCGTCGTTCTGGGAAAAAGCTCGAAGACGGCCCCAAGTTCTTGAAATCTGGTGATGCTGCCATTGTTGATATGGTTCCTGGCAAGCCCATGTGCGTTGAGAGCTTCTCTGACTATCCTCCGCTGGGTAAGAATGCCTTTTTGGTGTAATTAAACTTCACTAAAGTGGAAAAGTAGTTCTGTAGAGAACCTTTCTAATGGTGATTCAATTTCTGTTTTAATAGGCCGTTTTGCTGTTCGTGACATGAGACAGACGGTTGCTGTGGGTGTCATCAAAGCAGTGGACAAGAAGGCAGCTGGAGCCGGCAAGGTCACCAAGTCTGCTCAGAAAGCTCAGAAGGCTAAATGAATATTACCCCCAATACCTGCCACCCCAGTCTTAATCAGTGGTGGAAGAACGGTCTCAGAACTGTTTGTTTCAATTGGCCATTTAAGTTTAATAGTGAAAGACTGGTCAATGATAACAATGCATCGTAAAACCTTCAGAAGGAAAGGAGAATGTTTTGTGGACCATTTGTTTTGTGTGTGGCAGTTTTAAGTTATTAGTTTTTAAAATCAGTACTTTTTAATGGAAACAACTTGACCAAAAACCTGTCACAGAATTTTGAGACCCATTAAAAAAAGTTTAATGAGAAACCTGTGTCGGCTTGTCAACACTGCTAACTTCCTATGAAGGTTAAACTTGGTCATCTCTTTTTTGTTACATAGAAACAAGATCTGTGTGGATTTTTTTTTTCTGGGTTTGAGCCTCAGGTTTAAGACTTTACAGAGAATTCATCTGTTTAATTACAGAGCCAAGTGTTGGTAAGATACTGTAAGAATCTCTATTTGTGAGAGGTTGTGTTGCATAAAACGATAGAATACCATGTTTCTCAGTCATGGGGACTGGATTCACATTGACAGTACTGAGGTATAATAAACCGAAAATGAGGTTTCAGTAGTGTATTGGATTCTAGAAAAAAGTATGCTTGAAGTCCACTTCCTGTTACTTCAGTAGAAATTCTGAATAGATTTTTAACCTAATGAGAAGGGTTGGTGGAAGAGATTGCCACACTGGAAATTAAAGCATTTTGAGAAGCTATGGCAATATTTAGCCTAAGAAGGAAGAGGGCTCATTTGCACATAAGTGTGTGGTAGGGTAAACTAGTTTGAAAACATTTAGTAAGTTAACTTTTTAAAACATTACCTATTGGAGGTTAGAATTTGAAAATTGCAGTGATGGCTCAAAAGGTCATGGTTATATTTGACAGCTATCTAGGACCTGAGTTTGGGCAGTTGGGTACACTTGTGTATTTGAGGAAACGGTCTAATTTTGATACTAGCTTGGTTTTTCAGATTTGGGGGAAATTAATCCAGCTTAAACTTGGTGAAATCAGATATTCTATAAGGCTTTTGAAGTGTCCAGTTAGGTAAGTAAATAGATGAGAACTATCTGCGGTTGGGAGATACATTTGCCTTCATCTAAAATTTGGAAGTGAAACATTCTCAACCAAATAGCCTTGAGGCCAACTCCATTTTCTTAGCTTTTGGTTTGAAAATAAGATGGCTCAGAAGATGGAGATAAAACGGGGTTAAGAATACTTGGCTATAAAGTGTAGCTGATAGAACAGCAAATCTGACTAGCTGTAGGGTTTTTAAATCCAGCCGCCCCCCACCCCCAGTTTTAAACTGCATGCATACTTGGTCTACGTAGAATCTGCTGTACAGGATTGTCTGGTTTGAGCACCACCTACTGGTAACTATAAAGTGTGACTTTCTGGGGTTAGAATCAAGTGTTTTGCTTTTTTTTTTTTTTTGCTCCTGAAGTTTTTATACAGTTGCTTTTGCCTTTATTTGAATGATTAATACTCACTTTATAAAGCTGATCTTAAACTATATTTTAGATTGACCAGGTGTTGAAATACAGTGTAAAGAATCTATTAAAGGAGCTTGTTAAAATTTGTACCCAGTTATTAATGGTGTGGTTTCAAGAAAAGGTGAAAGGCGTCCTGGCTCAAGAGTTTTAACACAGGTTGCCAGTAATACATTTCTTTAACTATAATGATTACCAAGTACTACCAGAATAGGCAATCTAATTTTGGGGGTCAGATCTGAACAGTTATTTCATGTCCTTAACAGCTTACTTCCCAAGTCTGGCATATCAGCAGTTTAGTTGTCTGGACCAAGAGAGATGGATGCAATTTACTGTGAACTAATCCACACAGTCGCAGGAATCAGTTCAGGTGAATAATTCTTTGAAACTACCACAAACTACTGACAAAGCTAGATCCTTAACTGCTCAGTCACCAGCAAATTGCCAAAAGGCATTAACTAGAGACTGATTTAAATATCCCCCCCTTGACTCAACCACTGAAGTAGCCTCGGTTTTTTGAGTGTTTGTTTTAAAAGTAATTTTAAAGGCAAAAGTGTAAATTGACCAAATAGAAGTCTTAGGAAGTGCCAAACCACAAGGTTTGATGTAGCAGCAAGATAAGCACCTTTGGGGCAATTTCTGTAGGTAGAATTTTTTCAAGAGCGTAGTAATTTGAAGACGAGTTCTGGCTTCCTCAATGGAGACTGGCTCCATGTGTAGAACTTGATTTTTGGTAATTTGCAGAATGAGGTTCAAAAATCCTGAAGAATGTTAGGACAGGACTATTTAAAAAGTATTTACTTTGGTTAACTTTTTGCTAAGCACTGAGCTCATGCCGGAACAAGCTGTTCCTGGCTGTATATTCAGTTCTTGAAGTTGGCCACTGAAAGGTGACAACTAATTTCTTAGGTATACCCAGGTATCAAGATAACCTTTCATGTTTTCGATTGATAGATGCTAACTAGTTCACTTATCATCATGAAATGCTGCAGGAGTTAGTTGAGGAAATACATGCTGTGGTTTTTAATATGAAAATCTTTTGTAATAAGCATGGATCTTTTATAATTAGAAAAGATGAAGAAAGTGAAGTGAAGCATAAAGTTACATTTGGAGTACAATACATACTGTGTTTATACAGTTAATGTTGCTGCATTTTGGCTCTAGTTTTCACTTGCATTCCATTGGTAACTAGTCTGCACTCCATTTCCTTTTGATTTTCAGTTGCGTTCCCTTTTCATTTTTTGATAGTCTTGTTTGGCAAGTTCAAGAGTTTGTTATAATTTTTTCTTTTTAATTTTAATTTTCTATTTTTTTCATTATAGCTGGTTTACAGTATTCTGTCAATTTTCTGCTGTACAGCAAGGTGACCCAGTCACACATACATACATACATTCTTTTTCTCACATTCGCCATCATGCTCCATCATAAATGACTACATGTAGTTCCCAGTGTATGATCTGTGTCTTGAAGAAGGTAAAGAAATCCTGGTGATTGGAGGAGGGTGACTGCTTTTTAGGGCTGCCCTCTTGGCTTATGAAAGTTCCCAGGCTAGGGGTCAAATCCGGAGCTGTAGCTGCTGGCCTACACCACACAGCCACAGCAATACAGAATCTCTGAGCCACATCTGCAACCTACACCACAGCTGATGGCAACACCTGATCCTTAACCCACTGAGCAAGGCCACGGATTGAACCTGCGTCCTCATGGATCTTAGTTGGGTTCGGTTACTGCTGAGCCACTACAGGGACTCTGACTTTTCTGTTTACCTTCCTAAAATTTTCTTTTCCGATCTGGTTTTGCTTTTCCTGAATCTTTTCCACTTTCAGACTCAGGTTCTCTCACCCAGGTGGCATCAAAGTCACCTCTGTTACTTGCAGGCCTCTAGGAACTTCCATCACTAATTAAAAATTGAGCAAAAACAATAAAAAAAACCCTGCAACTGAAGCCTAAGATATTGCTTAGTTGATAGTGATTTAGAAAAGGAAAGCTTCTTTTGTTAGGAAACTGCCACAAGGCTCCTGAAAGGCTGTTGACCTCTGATCGCATGGAAAACTTGGCTTTGTTAATTTGTTTTCTAAATAGAAAGTTTTGCTGTAGTTGTGCAGTCAGCAGAAATTAGTGAAATTGTCATTTACCTTGGACGGCCCTCAGCAGGCCCGTGGGTCTCTAAAGTTTAAGAGCTCAGTTTGTGGGAAAGACATGACAACAAAGGTAATGCTAAATTAACATTACCATCATCACAAGGGAGCAGAGAATATCAAGAAATTTTTAAAGCTTTTCCCACTGTTTAAGATACTTAAGACTAAAATTTACTCTGTTAAAGTATGGCACACACACACGTGTCTGGGTGTAGGCAGAAATCTGGAAGTTTTGATAGAGTTAAACACAACTGAGTTATAGAGTATTTCCAGCAACTCTCCCCTCCCAAATTCCCCTGTGCGCCTTTGAAATCAACCCCTCTTTTATACCTGTAACCACTGTCCCTATAATTTCGTTTTTACAGTAGTGTCACATACCTGGATTCATACAGTATGTAGCTTTTTTTTCACTTAGCATGATGCATTTCAGATTCATCTGTTTTGCATATGTCAGTAATTTTCCCCTTTTATGTATGTATGTATGTATGTGCGTATATATACATAAACACATATATCGCTCTTTTTCAGATTCTTTTCCCATACAGGTTATTAGAGAATACTGAGTAGAGTTCCCTGTGCTATGCAGTACGTTCTTGTTGGTAATCTATTTTATATATACAAGTGTGTATGGGTTAATCCCAAACTCTTCATTTATACTTCACCTCATATTTCCCCTTTGAACCATAAGTTTGTTTTTGAAATGAGTCTGTTTTGTAAATAAGTTCATTTGTATCATCTTTTAAATTAGATTCCACATATAAGTGATACCATATACTTATCTTTCTGTGACTTCACAGTATGATAATCTCTAGGTCCACCCATGTTGCTGCAAATCGCATTATGTCATTCTTTTTTAAGGCTGAGTAATATTCCATTGTGTACATGGAATATTACACATCTACTTTATCCACTCCTGTGTCAGTGGACATTTAGGTTGTTTCCATGTCTTCTTGGCTGTTGTAAATAGGGCTACAGTGAACATTAGGTGCATGTATCTTTTCAAACTATGGTTTTTCCTCCAGATAGATGCCCAGGAGTGGGATTGCTGGCTCATATGGCAACTCCATTTTTAGTTTTTTAAGGAACTTCCATTCTGCTCTCTATAGTGGCTGTACCGCTTTACATTCCCAGCGGTGTAGGAGGATTCCTTTTTCTCCACACCCTCTCCAGCATTTATTGTTCGTAGACTTTTTTGATGATGGCCATTCTAACTGGTGTAAGGTGATATTTGCATTCTCTAGTAATCAGCAATATTTAGCATTTATCAATGTGCCTGTTAGCCATCTGTCTTCTTTCAAGAAATATCTGTTGAGAGCTTCTGCCCATTCTTTGAGTGGGTTGTTTGGGTTTTTGAACAAAACTCCACGACCGTTTCTTAACCTAGATTCTTCCCTTGCTGTTCTCCCCCCCGGACAGTTTATAGTTTTAAAGTGTTTTCACCAAAATTAAATGTATATGGCTGCAGCTGCGTAACAGACTAGGTTATTAGCATAGTGTCCTTTTTTTTTTTACCTTTTGTCTTTTTTGTTTGTTTTTGTCTTCTTTTTATTTATTTTTTTTTTTTTGCCTTTTCTAGGGCTGCACCCATGGCATAAGGAGGTTCCCAGGCTAGGGGTCTAATTGGAGTTGTAGCTGCTGGCCTTTGCCACAGCCATAGCAACACGGGATCCGAGCCGTGTCTGCAACCTACACCACAGATTATGGCAACGCCAGATCCTTAACCCATTGAGCGAGGGCAGGGTGGAACCTGCAACCTCATGGTTTCTAGTCAGATTAATTAACCACTGAGCCGTGATGGGAACTCCTTGCCTTTTGTCTTTTTAGGGCAACCCCCACAGTATATGGAGGTTCCCATGCTAGGGGTCCAAATGGAGCTGTAGCCGTCAGCCTATACCACAGCCGTAGCAATGTGGGATCCCAACCACGTCTGTGACCTACACCACAGCTCATGGCAACATCGGATCCTTAACCCACTGAGTGAGGCCAGGGATCCATACCTGCATCCTCATGGATGCTAGTTGGGCTCATTAACCACTAAGCCATGAAGGGAACTCATAGTGTCCTTTTATTTAATGTGACCCAAAAGATAGTCACCTTAGTTCCTGTATTTCCTAGATTCCCTAACTGGCACATTCGGACTAGATGATCAAAGTGCTGTAAAATGGAAAAATCTGTCTCTTTCTAGCTAATGGGCATAGTACTACGTCTCTTTTATTTTCGTTTTTGGTATGAGCTAGGGGTCTAATAAGAGCTGCAGCTGCTGACCTACACCACAGCCACAGCCACACCAGATCCAGCCCGCGTCTGCGATCTATACCACAGCTCATGGCAACGCCAGATCCTTAACCCACCCAGCGAGGCCAAGGATTGAACCTGCATCCTCATGGATACATGGATAAGTCAGGTTCTTTAGCCCCCTGAGCCACAATGGGAACTCAACTATCTATCTCTTAAGATTGTTATGAAGATGAAACGAGTTAGTGGATCAGCCTGTTGTAAGCAGCCAATACAAGGTAACTTTTATTTCATTTATTATTTTTTTCTTTTTTTGCCACCCTGCAGCATATGGAGCTCCTGGCCAAGAATCGGATCTGAGTCACAGTTGTGACTGGTGCCACAAGGCTGTGCCACTAGGTAGGGCCAGAGATGGAGCCTGTGTCCCAGCACTGCGAAACCAAGGATTCCACAGCAGGGACTCTGGGCTGTGTCATTTATACAGCTAATTTATTTATTTTTGGCTGCACCCATGGCATGTGGAAGTATCTAGGCCAGGGATCGAACCTAAACTACAGCAGTAAAAATTCCAGATCCTTAACCCACTGATCCACCAGGGAACCACTACATTTTCCACTTTAACCAACCATGGTTTCCCTTAAAGAGTTCAGGTAGTTTTTGCTTTATGTCAAATTTTATAATAACATATGCAGTATGGATATTGCCTTTAACCACAATCTTTTTTGAGACATTGTGTAAAATGTAGGTTATTGCTTATGTAAAACCAAATAGACTTTATTTACATTTATTTATTTTTTTGCCACACCTGTGGCATGCAGAAGTTCCTGGGCCAGGGATTGAGCCTGTGCCACGGCAGTGACAGTGCTGGCTCCTTAACCGCTAGGCCACCGGGGAACTCCTAGATCTTAAAATTGATGTAGTCAACAGTAGGTAGTGTCATTTATTCTGGTGAGAGTAGCTGGGTGCAGAAGCCAAGAGACGACAGCATGGTATGATTCTGCAAGTTAGGTTTCCAGAGGCTAAGCAATGAATGGCTAGGAGTTCCCATCGTGGCTCAGTGGAAACGAGTCTGATGTATCCATGAGGATGCGGGTTCAATCCCTGGCCTTGCTCAGTGGTTAAGGGATCTGGCATTGCTGTGAGCTGTGATGTAGATTACAAACGTGGCTCAGATCCTGCATTGCTGTGGCTGTGGTGTAGGCTGGCAACTGTAGCTCTGATTCGACTCCTAGCCTGGGAACCTCTCCATATGCCACAGGTGCAACCCTAAAAGATTAAAAAAAAAAAAACTAATAGCAAAAGAAAAAACAAAATATTCCACTTGGTTAAATTTTCAGTAAAATCATGTGTTTGAGGGAATACCCTAGTTGGTGCTGCACTGAACTGGAGGGTTGCCACATAAGCCGTTTGAGTGAATGAGATGGATGATGAGAGAGTTCCGACTCAACCAGATGGGCTGAAGCAAGTTTTGAGACCCAATCCACCATACCGCTGTGATCCTCATATGGCTTATGGTGGCTCTCTTCAGAGAGGTCCTGACATTGGAGTTTATACAGTTCCATTAATGCTAAGAGGCACCTGAAATATCTCCCCTGGGAGAAGGGCTGGAGATGGACAAAGCAACTGATTACTGCTTCTCTTTCCCCTCCTTGTGTGTGACTGTCATCTTTTAGGGGGAGGAAACGGGCAGCAAACAGAGTAAACATACCCCCTTGGAGTGTATGATTAAAAAAAAAATTCCGAGAGGGGAGATTCAGGAGATTACGGTATTAAGTTGACTTCTGGAAAACTCTGGACATCTGTGACATACACTGGCCTTTGTTCGGGGTGGGTTGGCCCTCCGAGGGGTCTCTAGATAACTAATTAGCAAAGTGTTTAGAGTCATCACCTCTACTTGGGGGCCCGATTCATCTGACAATTGGGGACACTCATTTTTCCAGTGGCCTTCATTTTTTTTTTCCTTTTGTCATTTTAGGGTTGCACCCGCGGCATGTGGAGGGTCCCAGGCTAGGGGTCTAACAGGAGCTGTAGCTGCCAGCCTTCGCCACAGCCACAGCAACGCGGGATCTGAGCCAGGTCTGCAACCTACACCACAGCTCACGGCAACGCCGGATCCTTAACCCACTGAGCAAGGCCAGGGATCGAACCCAAAACCTCATGGTTCCTAGTTGGATTCATTAACCACTGTGCCATGACGGGAACTCCTGTGTTGAAATCATGGATGAAGTATTTCTCAGCCAACCGGATTTAACAGACCAGCCCCTCAAAGACCCAGACGCTGAATATTTCACCGACGGCAGCAGCTTTGTGAAAGTGGGAAAACACCTTGCTGGGTATTTTGTGGTGACCCTATGTTTCATCGGTGAGGCAAAAGCTCTTCCAAAAGGGACTTCTGTGCAAAAGGCAGAGCTCATCGTGCTAACCTGAGCCCTCTAAGTGGCAGCAGGGATATGTGTCAATATATAAACAGATTCCAAATATGCCTTCACCACCCTCCATGTCCATGGGGCTCTATGTAAAGAAAAGGGGCTAATCACCTCAGGAGGAAAGGACATACACTATGGCAAAGATATCCTTGAACTCCTAGGTGCGCTCCCTAGGAAGGTGGCAATCATTCACTGTAGAGGATACCAGAGGGGGGCTCCACAGTCACTCGGGGAAACTGTAAAGCAGACCAAGAAGCAAAACCTGCAGCCTCCAAGGGGACGATGGAACCAGCGTCTCTGACCGCCGCGCGGTTCCCTAATCCATTGGCAGAGTGGGACCCTAACACTCACAACCTGAAAACACCTGGCTTAAAACTAAAAACGGAGACTACCTCCCAGGGGGACGGTGGAAATTTGAAGACGTCCGAATAGCATTTCCTGAGGCCCTAGCCGCAGCCTTTGTCAAACAATTTCACCAGGAAAGTCACCTTGGCCGAATGACTTTCAAGACCACATTGGGTCAGCACTTCTACATTCCTTGGCTTTCCAGGGCAGCCCGAGAAGTGTGCGAACAGCGTGAAACAAGGGCCTTGAAATAACCCACATCAGGGGTCTAGGGCCACCCCTGGAACACAGAGTGTTGGAGGGGCCCCATTCAAAAATATAGTAGTGGATTTCACTGAGCTTCCCTGAGTCCGAGGCTACAAATAGCTGTTAGGTGTTTGTGTGTACTTTCTCGGGCTGGGGTAGAGGCTTTCCCCATTTGCATGGAGAAGGCACATGAGGTGGCCTGATTTCTCCTAAAGGAAATTATTCCCGGAGTTCCCATCGCGGCGCAGCGGAAACGAATCCAACTAGGAACCATGAGGTTGCAGGTTCTATCCCTGGCCTTGCTCAGTGGGTTAACGATCCAGCATTGCCGTGAGCTGTGGTGTTGGTGGCAGACGCAGTTCAGATCTGGTGTTGCTGTGGCTTTGGTATAGGCTGGCGGCTACAGCTCCGATTAGACCCCTAGCCTGGGAACCTCCATATGCCACGGTTGTGGCCGTAAAAAAAGACAAAATTATTCCTTGATTTAGGATTCTAGTAACCATTCGATTGGACAATGGACCAGCATTTGTGGCGGAAGTGGTGCAATTGGTGGCAAAGGGTTAAAGACCACCCAAGTTGCACACAGCCTATCAGCCCCAAGGCTCCAGGAAGGTGGAACAGAAGAATCAGACTCTGATACTGCAATTAAGCAAACTGTGCCAGGAGACTCACTTACACTGGGACCAGCTCTTGCCAGTAGCCTGGCTAAGGATTAGGTCCAGCCCTACTAAGCAGACAGGGTTCTCCCCTTAGGAAATTCTCTATGGGCGTCCCCCTCCTCTCATTAAGGGTATAAGGGGGTACTCAAAGGAACTTGGGAACCTCACCCTGAGGCAACAAATATAGGCGCTAGGTTCTACCCTGGCCACCCTCCATCAGTGGGTTAGGGAACAGTTACATGTAAGCTTAACCACAGACAGCCACCCCTTCAAACCAAGGGATGCAGTATGGGTAAAGGAATGGAATACCCAGCCATTAAAACCTCTTTGGAGGGGGGCCCATTTACTGTCATTTCATCCACTCCTACGGCAGTAAAGCTGGAAGGAATGGCTCCTTGGATTCACCACAGCAGAGGAAAGCCAGCATCTTGAGCCTGGGCGTTCGTCCCTGATCCCTCGATAGCGTGCAAGCTGACCATCCGAAAGAAGCAAGCTGCAGCTGCAGAGACCCACGCGGATAACAACAGCTCTGCTCTAGTCACTCCAGAAGCTGACTAGTCTGCTCACAGCGGATGCTTGAGGAATCCTCCACCCAGCGGGATAAAGAGACTGGTTTTGTTTTCTATTTCTGTTTTCTTGCTGTGATGCACTGTCACCCCTTGTCCCTGTCTGTTGTGATCGTGGCCCTAATCTTCACCATAGGGTTGGCGGAAGTTGCCCCAGCTGAACTAAAAATGTGACAGAAGGCCTGGGACAAAGGTGACACAGACATTCAATGGTGGGCCCCAGGTGGACTCTGCTAGTTATGTGGGAGGCCAGCCTAGACTGTGCTTCCCCCAAATGGGTCAGGGTCTTGTGTGCTGAGGTCGACCTGCCCGTCTTTCTTCTTGCTCCCACTTACCAGAGGGGAACATCTGGGAGGCCGAGTGTATGAGGACTGGGAGACCCAGAGAAAACGGCATGCCCTGCAAACTGGCAACTGAAAAGATGACAGATGGCCCCTGAGCATAAATCCATCACTGTGGTCCAGCCACCCGGGCAGATGGGTCTTATGGATACAGTACTCCCATCTGTATATTTTTTTTCTTTTTTCTTTTTTTTGCCTTTTTGTCATTTTAGGGCTGCACCCACGGCATGTGGAGGCTAGGGGTCTAATCGGAGCTGCAGCCACCGGCCTTCGCCGCAGCCACAGCCGCGCAGCATCTGAGGCGCGTCTGTGACCTACACCACAGCTCACGGCAAAGCCGGATCCTTAGCCCACTGAGCAAGGCCAGAGATCGAACCCACAACCTCATGGTTCCTAGTTGGATTCGTCAACCACTGAGCCACGAAGGGAACTCCCCCATCTGTATGTTAAACTGCATCATCAAGTTACAGGTGGCTGTTAAAACTTTGTTTGGAGGATGGTTTTCAACTTTTGGGGTATTAAAAACCCTCGTAGGTGCTATGTTCTTAATTATAGGAGCTTGCCTAATCCTACCCTGTCTAGCTCCTCTAGTTATAAGATCCATCTCCAGCCTCACTGAGGCCATGGTTGAAAGAAAAACAGCCACACATGTGGTGATGCTATGGAAATATAAACCCCTAAACCAAGGTGGTGCTCTTTGACTCCATAGGGGGTGTCTGAGCATCAAAGGGGCGAATGTGGTAGGGGACCTCCCAGAACAAAGGGAAGACAACATGCATGACCAGCATCTGCATGCACGTGCGTGGGTACTGATTATACTGATTCTGCACGTGTGTGGATACCGTGGCAGCAAGACATAATGAGTATCCACGCACAACTTTGTAGCATAGACCATCCAACCAGAATTTACAGAATGTATGTTACCTCATAAGGCGGACAAAGGGACTAACATGTAAAAGAAAAAATAACAGAGGGTATATAAGACAGCTCCCTGCTGTGCTCTGGGCTCAGCCTTTGGATATGAATCTGCTGAGCCAGTGCTGGCACGAATAAATACTGCTTCCTGGAAATAAGCCTCGGTGTCCCATTTCCATGTATGAGGATCCTACAACAGATTAAGCCAGAGGAAACAGACTTCTAGATTGCTAAAGAGAAATAAAACTTTTTATCCCGTGGAAGACCTTTCCTTAGGAGGAAAAAACCCACTGAAAGTGACAGAAAGGCACTGTGAGGTCAGAATACCTGAGAGCCATACTCAACAGCAACGTGGAATCATAACTTAAGCACATCCCTTAACCAGATACAGCATAAGAAGAGACCCATAAGACTTGTCTTTAAAATTTAAAAGCTCTGTAGAAAAATTTCCTTTGAGGAGTCTACAGATATAAAAGAATCCTAATGTACTGGGAACTTTCCCATCGGTGAGGAGTGCTATTGAAATGGATTACTCTTTTCCAAGCGTTTCTGATTGGGATCCACAGTAAGAATGTATTTTTTTATGGCAACACAATAAAACACACTGATTTCACTGCATCTAAGATGTTTTAAATTGGAAGTCACCAATGCTGCCAATTATAATTGTAGGATATTATTGTTATAGGAATACACCAACTTAGAGATAAGATATAGAAAAGTATGTATCTTAAAATTGATGAAATATAATTTGTATATCGATTACTGAAACCAAAATTTCAGACAATAGTACTCTCACTTTGGAATTCCTGTCGTGGCTCAGTGGTTAACGAATCCGACTAGGAACCATGAGGTTGCGGGTTCGATCCCTGGCCTTGCTCAGTGGGTTAAGGATCCGGCGTTGCCGTGAGCTGTGGTGTTGGTTGCAGACGCGGCTCGGATCCCGCGTTGCTGTGGCTGTGGCGAAGGCCGGCGGCTACAGCTCCTGTTAGACCCCTAGCCTGGGAACCTCCATATGCCGCGGGTGCGGCCCTAGATAAGGCAGAAAGACAAAAAAAAAATAGTACTCTTACTTAAATTCATGCAGCCAGCAGTTCAAAAAATGTTGATCTAGGTCAGTGACAGTCAAAAGTGAGGTTCTATGAAGTTCCTGTTGTGGCTCGGTGGTTAACAAACATGACTAATATCCATGAGGACGTGGGCTCAATCCCTGGCCTTACTCAGTGGGTTAAGGACCCGGTGTTGCTGTGAGCTGTGGTGTGGGTCACAGACTTGGCTCAGATCCCCCATAGCTGTGACTGTGGTGCAGGCCAGCAGCTTAGCTCTGATTGGACCCCTAGCCTGGGAAATTTAATATGCCGTGGGTGTGTCCCTAGAAAGACAAAAAGACAAAGCAATAACCAAAACCAAAAAAACAAAAGGGAGGTTCTAGATCAAAACAGTTGTATTCTTTCTCTATGGCGTAAATGCATAGACCCACCTCCTATGCATGTCTAGGCAGGCATTCGAGTAGGGCCAGAGCTTACATTTGAGGAAGAAATTTGGTCTTGCAACAAATCATCAGAGCCCACCTCTCCCTGGACATTGGAATTTCTGTAACAGGATATGAGTTCACTTTTTTGCGTAAGTGAACTGCTCTAGTACTTCAATCAGCAGCACAAATTATTTGTATTCTAGGTTCCTGAGGCAGCATCTGCTGTAAAATTAATCGCAATTTTGTTTCTGCTACAAACTGCTGAGATAACGGATATTTGTGGAGGCAAGCCAGTGATTGCCACAGTTGGCTGGGCATCAGAATAACCTATGGAGCTTGTTAAATACAGATGCCAAGACCTTTCTAGGCCAACTGAATCAGAATTGCTTGTGAGAGACTTGGCCGTCTCCTTTTACAAGCTCTTCTGAGAATTCTGATGTCCAACTAGGTCATTTTTTATTTATTTTTTGTCTTTTTTGTATTTCTAGGACAGCACCTGCAGCACATGGAGGTTCCCAAGCTAGGGGTCCAATCGGAGCTGTAGCTGCTGGCCTGCACACCACAGCTCACGGCAACGCTGATCCTTGACCTGCTGACTGAGGCCGGGAATCAAACCTGCAACCTCATGGTTCCTAGTCAGATTCACTTCTGCTGTGCCATGATGGGAACTCCTATTTTTTATTCTTCTTTGTGGCCACAACAACCGCAGCTTGTGGGAGTTCCCAGGTTAGGGATTGAACCTGTGCCAGAGCAGTGAGAACACTGGATCCTTAACCCCCTGGACTGCCAGGGAACTCCGAAACTGGGCTGAAGAATCATTACACAACTGTTCATACAACTCAACAACAAAATAACCCAACTGAAAAATTGGTAGAAGACCTAAATAAATATTCCCCAAAGAAGACACAGAGATGGCCAACAGGTATGTGAAAAGATGCTCAACATTGCTAATTATTGGAGAAATGCAAATCAAAACTAGAATGAGGTACCACCTCACACAGGTCAGAATAGCCATTATTATTATTATGATGATGATGATGATGCTACTATTACTGTTATTATCATTACTATTATTCTTTTTGGACACGCCCAAAGCATGTGGAAGTTTCTGAGGCAGGGATCAACCTCACCCCAGCAGAAACCTGAGCCACAGCAGTGACAACTCCAGATCCTTAACCTGCTGAGACACCAGGGAACTCTCAGAATGGCCATTACCACAAAGTCTGCAAATAAGAAATGCTGGAGAGGTTGTGGGGAAAAGAGAACTGTTGGAGACCACGGAAGAGCTGAACTCTGCAGAAGGCACATATCTGCTGAGTCAGGATGTTATGCACCTAGAGGCAGGCACCGATGCTAATAGTTTCCTTTCTTATTCACTAAGAGGTGGGCTTGTCATTGCCTATGCCTGCTCCAGCCCACTCATCTGCATACAGCACCTTCCTCAATAAAAGACGTGTGGGCCAAAGCCCAGGTCCTTTTTTTCACTCCGTTCGGCAGAACAGAGTGCCTCCTGGTCCCCCACTTTCTAAATCTAAAAGAGTCTTGTGTGTTTTGTTATAGCGCGCCGTCCCTCTTCCAGGATTCCCTGTTGCCCTGCAGCGCTGGACGCGGCAGAGAACCCTCCTACTCTGCTGGTGGGAATGTAAATCGGTGTAGCCATTATGGAGAAGAGTATGAAGTTTCCTTAAAAAAATAAAAATGGAGTTGCCATATGATCCAGCAATCCCACTCCTAGGCATATGTCCAGACAAAACTATAATTTGAAAAGTTACATGCACTCCCATGCAGCACTGTTTACAATAGCCAAGATGTGGAAGCAACTTAAATCAACAGATGAATGGATAAAGAATGAATGGATATGTAAATCAACTATAGTAAAACAATTAAAAAGAAGAATTAGTGGGAGTTCCTGTCGCGGCACAGCAGGTTACGAACCCAACAAGTATCCATGAGGATGTGGGTTCAATCCCTGGCCTTGCTCAGGGGTTAAGGGTATGGCACTTCCATGAGCTGTGGTGTAGGTCTCAGATGCAGCTCAGATCTGACCATTGCTGTGGGTGTGGTGCAGGCCGGCAGCTGCAGCTCCAATTCAACCCCTAGCCTGGGAACCTCCATATGCCGTGGGGATGTCCCCAAAATGACACACACACAAAATCAATAGATAAATATATACACACACATACACACGTATTAGAATTATCTACATTACTCAGCTATAAAAAAGAATGAAATAATGCCACTTGCAGCAACATGGATGGACTTAGGGATGATCACACTAAATGAAGTAAAAAAAGAAAGACAGGAGTTCCCACTGCAGCTCAGTGGGTTAAGAACAGAACATAGTTCCATGAGGATGTGGGTTCAACCCCTGGCCTCGCCCAGCGGGTTAAGTATCCAGCGTTGCTGCAAGCTGTGGTGCAGGTTGCAGATGCAGCTGGGATCTGGCGTGGCTATAGCTGTGGCCTAGGCCTCGACTCTAGCCCTGATTCCTCTAGCCCCGGGAACTGCCATATGCTGCAGGTGTGGCCGTAAAAAAGAGAAAAACAAAAGAGAAAGGCAAATACTGTGAGACACAAATAGCATTCCATGAAAGAGAAACAGACTCACAGACATAACGAACAGACCTGTCAGGTCGCCAAAGGGGAAGGAGGGTTGGGGAGGGATGAACTGGGAGTCTGGGGTTAGCAGATGCAGACTATTCCATACAGAACGGATAAACATCAGAGTCCGACTGTACAGCACAGGGAACTATCTTCAATATCCTGTCATAAACCATAGTGGAAAATAATATAAAAAAGAATATATATATTTATATACAGGTATACGTATGACTAAATCACTTTGCTGTACAGCAGGAATTAACATTGTAAATCAACAATACTTCAATTAAAAAATAAAAAAAGCATTCATTGCTCCAGGGTTCGCCAATCATATATACTTCTTTAGAGTTTAACAGCTTTATTGATATGTCATATGCTATAAAATTACCCATTTTAAAGTGGGGAGTTCCCATCATTGCTCAGTGGAAATGAATCTGACTAGTATCCCAAGAGGATGTGAGTTCAATCCCGGGCCTCACTCAGTGGGTTAAGGATCTGGTGCTGCTGTGAGCTGTGGTGTAGGTCGCAGACTAGGGTCGGATCCCGCGTTGCTGTGGCTGTGGCGAAGGCCGGCAGCTGCAGCTCTGATTCGACCCCTAGCCTGGGAACTTTCATATGCCGAGGGTGCAAACCTAAAAAAAAAAAAAAAAGGAAAAAAAAGGTACCTCTTTAAGGTGATGGATATGTTCTAAAATTAGATTATGGTGATGGTTGTACAATTTTCTGAAAATGCTAAAGATCATTGAATTGTACACTTTATTATTATTATTTGCCTTTTAGGGCCGCACCTGCAGCATATGGAGGTTCCCAGGCTAGGGGTTGAATCGGAGCTTCAAATGCCAGCCTACACCACAGTCACAGCAACGCCAGATCCAAGCCATGTCTGTGACCTACACCACAGCTCACGGCAATGCAGGATTCTTAACACCTTGAGTGAGGCCAGGGATCCAACCTACATCCTCATGGATATTAGTCGGGCTCTTAACTCACTGAGCTACAACAGTAACTCCTCTCTTGAATTTTATTTAATAGGAAAGTTATCCCTTGGTCTCCCTTTTTTTTTTTGTCTTTTTGCCTTATCTAGGGCTGCACCCATGGCATATGGAGGTTCCTAGCCTAGGGGTCTAACAGGAGCTGTAGCTGCCAGCCTTTGCCACAGCCACAGCAACGCGGGATCCGAGCTGCGTCTGCAGCCTACACCACAGCTCATGGCAACGCCGGATCTTTAACCCACTGAGCAAGGCCAGGGATCGAACCCACAACCTCATGGTTCCTAGTCGGATTCCTTAACCACTGAGCCACGACAGGAACTCCTCCCTTGGTGTCCTTGATGGGACAGAAAAAACTGGAACTGCAATTGATGTTTAAATGTAATTTGCCTTTTCCTCAACTAATCCTTAATTTTGAACAGTTTGTCTTTAAAATGTCTCAACTAGGAGTTCCCATTGTGGCTCAGTGGTAACAAACCTGTCTAGTATCCATGAGGACGTGGGTTCGATCCCTGGCTTCACTCAGTGGGTTAAGGATCTGGCGTTGCCATGAGCTGTGGTGTAGGTCACAGATGTGGCTCAGATCTGCTGTTGCTGTGGCTGTGGTGTAGGCCAGCAGCTGTAGCTCCGAGTGGACCCCTAGCCTGGGAACCTCCTAATGCCACAATTGTGTGCCCCCCTTAGAAAAAAGACAATAAAAAAGTCTCAAGTATATTTTTAGTAGTAAGCAAGAGATAAGTTATCAACTGACTCAGCAGGTTTTGGAGTCTGATATACATATACATATACAAGTTAATTCATTTGGCTTTTTTTAAAAACTGTGATAAAATCACACAGTATAGAAGTTCCTGTTGTGGTTCAGTGGAAATGAACCTGACTAGTATCCATGAGGATGCAGGTTCGATCCCTGACCTCACTCAGTGGGTTAAGGTGTTGCCATGAGCTGTGGTATAGGTTGCAGACTTGACTCGGCTCCTGAGTTGCTGTGGCTGTGGGGCTGTGGCTGTGGTGTAGGCTGACAGCTACAGTTCTGATTAGACCCCACTGGCCTGGGAACTTCCATAGGCCAAAGGTGTGACCTCAAAAAGAAGAAAAAAAAATCACACAATATAAAATTTAAAATCTTTTTTTTTTTTTTTTTGGCTGTGCCTGCAGCGTACAGAAGTTCCTGGGCCAGGGATCAAACCCATGCCTCAGCTGTGACAATGCTGGATCCTTAACCTCCTGAGCCACCAAGGAACTCCAAAAGTATGCAGTTCTTAATATGTCATAAATATTTTTACTCCACTTTAGCTTTGCTTTTTCTTGCCTTTAGTAATATGCATTCATTCATTCAAAAAGCATGTCCTGAGTGTCTATAAAACTATGGTGTTGCCTACATTCAAGAGGTTTATATGTTGATAGATTAAGGGAAAACATATTAAAAATTAAGGTAGATGAAGTCAGTACAAAAACGGAATACTGTGGGAGTTCCTGTCGTGGCTCAGTGGTTAACGAACCCAACTAGTATCCATGAGGACGTGGGTTCTATCCCTGGTCTCGCTCAGTGGGTTAAGATCTGGTGCCGCTGTGAGCTGTGGTGTAGGTCACAGATGCGGCTCAGATCCCGCGTTGCTGTGGCTGTCGAGTAGGCCGGCGGTTACAGCTCCGATTGGACTCCTAGCCTGGGAACCTCCATATGCCGTGAGTGCGGCCCTAAAAAGACAAAACAACACCCCCCCCCACACACACCCAAAAAAAACCACCCCAGAATATTGTGAAGAGGGAGGCGGAGGAAACAACTTATTGTCACTGTGCATCTTCCAGCATAAGCAACTCTGCCAGCTCTTGCATCCAAGTACCAACCAGGCCCAACCCTGCTTAGCTGCCAAGATCAGATGATGGCATGGGTGGTATGGCCATAGACAGCTCTGCCAGCTCTGAATGAACCCCTGGTCTCTGTTGGTGGCTCTCCTGGTATTTCTCACCACTTCTCCTGGACAGAGAACTCTCCTGGGAGGTAAGATTTCTGAAAGGGAAAAGCCGTGGCTATTCCAACCAAGGCCGCGACTCAAAAATGATAAAATACTATTTTATTTATTTTTTAATGAGAGTTGAAGCGTTTATCTCGGGTTCTCTCTTGTGGGTTTTTTCTTTTTCCTTTTTTGCCACACAGTCTGTGGGAATTCCTGAGCCAGGGACTGAACCTACGCGGCACAGCAAAACCGGAGCTACAGTAGTGAGAACGCAGTAGCCGCAACCCACGAGGCCATCAGAGAACTCCCCCAAATGGCAAAATATTTAAAAATAACCAGTAACAAAATTCAAACTCTTGGCTCTAAGGTAACGCCTTAATTCAAGGCCCTGATGCTTTAAGCTGTCACGTGTCTCTATCTTCATCCTCCCTCCCTCCCCCCTTAACTAATGATTTTGCAAATGCCTAGCCTCTCTAGCTATTTCCTCTTTTATTCTGTTTTCCTGTTGAATGTTAGCGTACAGCCGGCTTTTCTAACCACCACGAAGCGTGGCCTGTGGTGGGCGGGGGAAATAACAAGGTCAGATTCTGTTGGAGGCCAACGATTGTCACTGTGGGGGGATCTGTGAAGCAACTGGACTGAGTAACATTACTTTTTTAGCTGATTTTCCTACGGCATCATGTCTATAGCGCTTCTGGCTATCGGGGCACTAGGAGGTAGGCTATTTTGAAATATCCTTTTAAGTGAGATAATTTTATAAAGTAAAGTTAACATATTTTATTATTATTATTTGTCTTTTTAGGGCCACACCCATGGCATATAGAGAGGTTGCCAGGCTAGGAGTCAAATAGAAGCTACAGCTGCTGGCCACAGCCACAGCCACAGTGACGCGGGATCTGAGTCGTGTCTGCAACCTACACCACAGCTCACGGCAATGCTGGATCCCTAACCCACTGAGCAAGGCCAGGGATGGAACCCGTGTCCTCATGGATACTAGTCGGCTTTGTTAACCACTGAGCTACGACGGGAACTCCAGCATATTTTATTTTTATTTTTTATTTATGTTTTTGCTTTTTAGGGCTGCAGGTCCAATTGGACCCCTAGCCTGGGAACCATCAATGTGTCCCTAAAAAGACAACAACAACAACAAAAAAAGATTTCATCTTTGTTAAATGATCAAGCACTGCAAATATTTTTTACGTGCTACTGATCTCTTCCTACACCACAGCTCACAGCAGTGATGATCCTGAATCCACTGAGCCCGGAAATTCGTTGAACCAGGGTCCTCATGGCTACTAGCTGGGGTTGTTACTGCTGAGCCACAGCGGGAACTCCAACTACTGATTTTGACTGTTACTGATCTTTTTTTTTTTTTTTTTTTGTCTTTTTGCCTTTTCTAGGGCCGCACCCACTGCATATGGAGGTTCCCAGGCTAGGGGTCTAACAGGAGCTGTAGCTGCCGGCCTTCGCCGCAGCCACAGCAACGCGAGATCCGAGCCGCGTCTGCAACCTACACCACGGCTCACGGCAACGCCGGATCCTTAACCCACTGAGCGAGGCCAGGGATCGAACCCGCAACCTCATGGTTCTTAGTCGGATCCGTTAACCACTGAGCCACGACGGGAACTCTGTTACTGATCTTGACTGCTTTCTGGAAAGACAAAAAATCAGAGAAAACAAATTCTTGGAAACTGAGCTACATCCAAATGGTGACATGATTATGCAATAGGATATGAACCTCGCACTCACAAGTAGGCTTAGCACACAGATCTGTGATCGGGGCCCTCGAACTGGCTTAAGAACCTTCTCTGGCTTGAGGCTGAGAAGGGAGCTTCTCCCTAGACTGAAACCAGAGAGCCAAGCTGGCGTTCCCAGGGCTAAGTAGGGCCGTCCTGCCCACTTGGCTACTGTCACCTTCTGGCCAATGAAGAAAGGTCAGAGTGTCTGAGGAGCCAGCCAAGGCCCAGCTGGCCACCCCCTAACCCCTGGGACAAGTATCACAGAAGTACTAGAGAGGAAGCGGAGTGCTAGCACCATCCTGATTTTTCCCTGTCAATTCTGACTTTATTTTTAATTTTTTATATTTTTTGAGTTTTAGGGACACACCCGCAGCATATGGAGGTTCCCAGGCTAGGGGTCTAATCGGAGCTGCAACCACCGGCCTATACCAGAGCCACAGCAACACCAGATCCGAGCCGCGTGTGCAACCTACACCACAGCTCACGACAACGCCAGATCCTTAACCCGCTGAGCAAGGCCAGGGATCGAACCCTCAACCTCATGGTTCTTAGTCGGATTCGTTAACTACTGAGCCACCACGGGAACTCCCTGACTTTATTTTTAATTTTTTATATTTTTTGATTTTTAGGGCCACACCCACGGCACAAGGAGATTCCCAGATCCAACTGGAGCTGCAGCTGCCAGCCTACACCACAGCCACAGCAATGTGGGCTCTGAGCTGCAGCTGCTGGCCTACACCACAGCCACAGCAATGTGGGCTCTGAGCTGCGTCTGAGACCGACACCACAGCTCACGGCAATGCTGCATCCTTAACCCACTGAATGAGGCCAGGGATCGAACCTGCAGCCTCATGGATACTAGTTTGATTCGTTTCTGCTGTGCCACAACGGGAACGCCTGTCAATACTGACTTTAAAACAGGGGAACACTAGTCACCAATGACACCAGTCCCCTATCTTCAATATTAAGGAAGCATGGCCCTGACAGTTTTTTTATTTTTATTTTTTTTGTCTTTTTGCCTTTTATGTAGAGCTGCACCCGCGGCATATGGAGGTTCCCAGGCTAGGGGTCTAACAGGAGCTGTAGCCACTGGCCTTCGCCACAGCCACAGCAACGCGGGATCCGAGCCGCGTCTGCGACCTACACCACAGCTCACGGCAACGCCGGATCCTTAACCCACTGAGCAAGGCCAGGGATCGAACCCGCAACCTCACGGTTCTTAGTCGGATTCGTTAACCACTGAGCCACGAAAGGAACTCCAGCCCTGACAGTCTTATAAGAAAATATTCTGTGATATAAAATCACTACCTACTCCCTCGACTAGGTTACCAAAGTTTTCTACATTGTGGAAGATAGGAAACTATAATCATTAGGTTAACTTTTCACTCATGTTCAAAGCCAGTTACTGGTGAGGATTTTCTGCAGAAGTACAAAAATCTCAGCAGGCAACTTTCATGCTACAGTACAATACTGGAAATTAGTTGAATGATTCTGGATGATTTTCAAAATTTTAGCCCTAAAATCTGAGGGCTTTGAAACTGTCTCCTAACTTAACATAGTGCCATGGGTGTGGCCCTAAAAATCAAAAAATATAAAAAATTAAAATTAGAACACTGCTGACTTTCAAAACAAGCTGAAAAATAAGACTTTTAATTGGGGAGGTTTAATGGATAAAGTCCTTATGAGCAGGCAAATCTGAAAGCTGAGAATTTTTTTTAAAATACCCGCACTTGCAGCACATGTGAGTTTCCGGGTCAGGAACTGAATCTGAGCCAAAGCTGCAACTTATGCTGCAGCTGTGGGAATGCTATATCCTTTAACCCACTGTGCTGGGCCCGGGCTCGAACCCAATTCTATGCAGCGACCCAAGCTGCTGAGGCTGGATTCTTAACCCGTTGAGCCACAGTGGGAATGCTGAGTTTTTTTTTTTTTTCTCCAGGTTTAGTTTTTTTTCCACTTTATCGCTCTTTGAGGAACACTGCACAAACTTGTAACAGGCTTACTGTATTAGAGCATGAAAGAAAGAGTATAAATTATGAGTTTGTTTTTTCAGATACACAAAAAAAATCGCAATTATAACCCTTCATAAATCTCTTTACAAATTAATGACAAAGCCATAATAACCTAATAAGGTTATTTTCTTTTTCTTTTGTTGCTTTTTAGGCACACTCCCCCCTCACGCCCCCCACGCCATATGGAGGTTCCCAGGCTAGGGGTCAAATCAGAGCTGTAACTGCCAGCCTACACCACAGCTCACGGCAATGCTGGATCTTGAACCCACTGAGCAAGGCCAGGGATCAAACCTGCATCTCATAGATACTAGTCGGATTCGATTCCACTGCACCACAATGGGAACTTCCTAATAATGTTATTTTCAGAGGTGCTAAGTATAAATACTTCTTATCCCCTATCTACACACTTGTATTCATTAAAAGTCTTCTATGAACAGAAAGTTATAACTGTCTCTCAAGTTTGTCTGTATCACATAAATGTTGATCCGTTTGGGGTGATCTAGTTGTAGCTGCTTGTCTTTGCTGAGTGGTCTTCACATATCGGAGAAGATTGACGATGGCAGCAGGTGTCACTCCAGGTATACGACTGGCAGCCCCAATCTAGGGATTAATACCACAAGAGAAACATAAACGAACCAGGTCGAATACAAGTAAATCTATTTCCCCCAATAACACTCTGTTAACAGTTTACAAAGGTATCTTCAAAATAACTCTAGAAAGCAGATAAAGGAAATGTGGTTATTATTAACATCTTCATCTACAGAGGGGAGACTGAGACTCAGAAATATTAAAGAACTTGTCCCAAGAGTTCCCTGTGGCACACCAGGTTAAGGACCTGGCTGTCACTGCAGTGGCGCAGGTTCGATCCCTAGCCCAGGAACTTCCACGTGCCTCGGGTGTGGCCGAAAAGAGACTTGTCCAAGATTATACAACTAGCAGATGATAGTGTATCTACCTTTTCTTTTCATTAAACTAATCTAACACCACTAACAGTGCACTGGGCAACACTGTTTAATTAATCTCAGTAGTATTTCTAAGGTATATTTTTACAGTGAAATGTATAATTATTCATTCTAAGCAGTATTAAGACTAATGGCCCCAGGAGTTCCCACTGTGGCTGAGCAGGTTAAGAACTTGACCAGTATCCATGAGGACTCAGGTTCGATCTATGGCCTCGCTCAGTGGGCTAAGGATTCTGTACTGCCTTGAGCTGTGGTGTAGGTTGTAGACGCGGCTTGGATCTGGCATTGCTGTGGCTGGCAGCTGCAGCTGTAGCCTGGGAACTTCCAAACACTGCAGGTTCAGCTCTAAAAAAAAAAAAAAGACTAATGGCCTCACATCAGTTCAGATCTGTTCTGCCATCAAACTGTCTGCGGCAAAGATGTCAAGAGCTTTTTGTATTTCAGAATTTTGGATAAGAGGAGAATTTCAATGACCAGTGCTGTGCAATTAAACTTTCTGTGATAATTTTCTATAACAACTACATTGTAGAAATGTACTGTAGGAGTCCCCGTCATGGCTCAGTGGAAACGAATCCGACTAGGAACCATGACGTTGCGGGTTTGATCCCTGGCCTTGCTCACTGGGTTAAGGATCCAGCATTGCTGTGGCTGTGGCATAGGCCAGCAGCTGTAGCTCCGACTGGACCCCTAGCCTGGGAACTCCACATGCCGCAGGTGTGGCCCTAAAAAATGACAAAAGACAAAAACAAACAAAAAAAACAAAAAACAACAACCACAAAAAGAAATGTACTATAGAAAGCCACTAAGGTAGCCAATAGCTTTTTGTGGCTACTGAGCATTGGAAATGTGGCTAGTACAAATGAAGAGCTGAATTTTTATTTTATTTACTAATTTATTTATTAATGTAAATGGCCGTATTTGGCTAAAGGCTCTCATGTTGGGCAGTATAGCCTGTGACTCGACAAAAACCTAACAGGATATCTAGTTATAAAACATAAGGCCTAGGAGTTCCCGTCGGGGCTCAGTGGTTAACAAATCTGACCAGGAACCATGAGGCTGCGGGTTCGATCCCTGGTCTTGCTCAGTGGGTTAAGGATCCGGCGTTGCCGTGAGCTGTGGTATAGGTTGCAGACGCGGCTCAGATCCCGTGTTGCTGTGGCTGTGGCGAAGGCTGGCAGCTACAGCTCCAATTAGACCCCTAGCCTGGGAACCTCCATATGCCTCAGGTGCGGCCCTAGAAAAGGCAAAAAGACAAAAAAAAAAAAAAGGCTCTTTGCCACCTTCCACAATGACTATTATTAAATACCACGTTAAGTTGATGAAATCATTCCTTTTTTTAATTAAAAAATTAAATTAATTTATTTAAAAAATTATTATTATATTATCATTGTTTGCTTTTTAGGGCCACACCCGTGGCACATGGAGGTTTCCAGGTTAGGGGTCGAATCAGAACTGTAGCCGCCAGCCTACACCACAGCCACAGCAATGCCAGATCAGGGCTGGCGTCTGTGACCTACATCACAACTCACGGAAACGCCAGATCCTTAACCCACTAAGTGAGTCCAGGGATCCAACCCACATCCTCATGGATATTAGTCAGATTCGTGTCCGCTGTGCCATGACAGGAACTCAAAAAAATATATATATTATTTCTTGGCCCTGCCTGTGACATGTATAAGTTTCCTGGATCAGGGATGGAACCTGTACACCAGCAGTGGCCCCAGCTGCTGGATACTTAATCCACTGCACCACAAGGGAACTTCCCACAAATCCATTTTTAAAAAATCTTTCATATCCCCTTTTTTTTTTAAACTGAATGAATTTTATTACATTTGTAGTTGTATAACAATCATCACAACTCAGTTTTACAGCGTTTCCATCCCAAACCCCTAGTCCATTCCCCCACCCCCTAACCTGTCTCCTTTGGAAACCATAAGTTTTTCAAAGTCTGTGACTCAGTATCTTTTCTGAAAAGTTCATTATGTCCTTTTTTAAGATTCCAAATGTAAGTGATAGCGTATGATGTTGGTGTCTCACTGTCTGACTAACTTCGCTTAGCATGACAATTTCTAGAACCATCCATGTTGCTGTAAATGCCATTATTTCTTTCTTTTTAATGTCTGAGTAATATTCAAATCATTCCTCTCTTTAAAAATAATTGTTCAAAAATTTTTTCAGACCATAGGGTTGTTAAATGTCGCTTTATGAACCACCACCACACGCCCAAACCCCAACCCCAACTACTGCCAATTCATTAAACTGTAATACACCATTAATTTTTAAGAAACAACTGTTTCAGAGATGTTAAAGTGTGCGTCTGGGAATCAATAAACATAGCCTACCAGTCTTTAAATATTTGTTACTACAAGGTCAATAGTACACACAATAAAGCTTTTAACATGTGCTCACGCAAACGTAACACACACACACACACACACACACACACACACACACACACGGGAAAATGGGGCGATGGGCCCTTTGGCTCCCTTCTTCCTCCTAGTGGCTGTAAGGTAACACTGTGGAACCCCTAGGAAAGTATCCAATCATTGATTTGAAAACCACTGCTATGTATTCTATTTTAACCTAAAGAAGTTTCTTTTGGGTCATGCATTTATTTAAGTGATGATTTAGCACATGGTTGGGACTAGAGAATAATTGTAAGCAACCCAATTCTTGACTTCCAGTTACTTATTTAGACTAAGCTTGACCATCTCTCACAAGGAACATACTGATGATACTGGCCATACAAAGAGAATATGAAAATAAGAGTTAAGATTTTTATGATGAAAAAAACATGAGTTCTATGGCCATTGTAAATCGAGGTTTTAAAAATTAAAAGCACTGGAGTTCCCATCGTGGCTCACTGGTTAATGAACCCAACTAGGATCCATGAGGATGCAGGTTTGATCCCTGGCCTCGCTCAGTGGGTTAAGGATCCGGCGTTGCCGTGAGCTGTGGTGTCGGTTGCAGACGCGGCTCGGATCCCGCGTTGCTGTGGCTGTGGTGAAGGCCGGCGGCTACAGCTCCTGTTAGACCCCTAGCCTGGGAACCTCCATATGCTGCGGGGAGGATCGAACCCGCAACCTCATGGTTCCTAGTCAGATTCGTTAACCACTGAGCCACGAAGGGAACTCCGGATAAGCTCTTTATAACCTGTTCCACGCCACTGCCTGTTTTCTTACCGTCTGGGGCCGACTGAAGTGTAATTTCTCTCGAACTTCGCAGGACAAGGACACATCCCTGAGAGTCAAATAGTCAAGGTCCTCCGGCAGTCGAAGAGCTTCGTCTCGCTGAACTTCCTTCATTTCTTCTTGCTGATGCAACAATACTGCTTCATAAGTGGCTGGTGAACAAACAGAATGATGTTATGATACTCAGATTGCATTAATAACTTTTTTATAATTTTATACAATTTAGAGAGCTTCTGCATGCACCATCTCAGTACCGCAAGATAGTTGGGATAAATGCTCCTTTTCTGTAAGATTTTTTATTTTTCCTATTATAGTCGATTTACAGTGCTCTGTCAATTTCTGCTGTACAGCAAAGTGACCCAGTCAGTCACACACACACACTCTTTTTCTCACATTGTCCTCCATCACGTTCCATCACAAGTGACTCTATCTAGAGTTCCCTCTGCTGTACAGCAGGATAGATGTTCCCTTTCAAAGATGAGGACACTGAAGCTAAAATAAAGGAGTATCTTGAATATTAACTACAACATTCTGTCTGGTAGTTTATTCTATATTCTTTTCATTTCAAAAATCTGGAAAATTAAAAGCGCAAGAAGAAATTGCTTTCCTTCTCAGTGCAAATTCTATTTTTTTTTTTTGTCTTTTTGCCTTTTTTTTTATGGGGAGCCGCACCCGCGGCATATGGAGGTTCCCAGGCTAGGGATCTAACAGGAGCTGTAGCCGCCGGCCTTCGCCACAGCCACAGCCACGCGGGATCCGAGCCGCGTCTGCAACCTACACCACAGCTCACAGCAACGCCAGATCCTTAACTCACTGAGCGAGGCCAGGGATCAAACCCGCAACCTCATGGTTCCTAGTTGGATTCGTTAACCACTGAGCCACGAAGGGAACTCCTCAGTGCAAATTCTGATGGAACATTTCCTTCAACAGGCTGTGGGTTTGAATTTAAGTCCCAAAGATAAGATGTTTCTCCAAGAAAACAGTTTCCTGAATTATGTCCATATGAAGCTATAATTTTTTTTTTGGCTGCGCCCATGGCATGTTGAAGTTCCTAGGCTGGGGACCGAACTGGTGCCACAGCAGCAGTCTGAGCCACTGCAGTGACAACATCAGATCCTTAAACTGCTGGACTACAAAGGAACGCCAAAGCTATAATTTGATTTTATTATTATTATTTTTTTGTCTTTTTGCCTTATCTAGGGCCACACCCGCGGCATATGGAGGTTCCCAGGCTAGGGGTCTAACAGGAGCTGTAGCTGCCAGCCTACACCACAGCCACAGCAACGCGGGATCCAAGCCGCGTCTGCAACCTACACCACAGCTCACGGCAACGCCGGATCCTTAACCCACTGAGCAAGGCCAGGGATCGAACCCGCAACCTCACGGTTCCTAGTTGGATTCGTTAAGCACTGAGCCATGATGGGAACTCCTATTTTATTTTATTAGGGCTGCACCTGAGGAACACGGAAGTTTCCAGTTAGGGGCGGAATTGGGAGCTGTAAGCCGCTGGCCTTCGCCACAGCCACAGCAACACGGGATCCGAGCCATGTCTGTGACCTACACCACAGCTCACAGCAATGCCAGGTTCTTAATCCCCTGAGCGAGGCCAGGGAGCAAACCTGCATCCTCATGGATCTAGTTGGGTTCTTAACCCTCTGAGTCACAATGGAAGCTCCCCAAAGCTACAATATTAAAAAGTAGATCTTAGGAGCTCACTTGTGGCGCAGTAGGTTAAGGATCTGGCGTTGTCACTGCTGGGGTGCAGGTCTGATCCCTGGCCTGGGAACTTCCACATGCCATGGGTGGCTTCCCCCACCCCCCAAAAAAGTAGGTCTTCTTGGATGATACCAATTTTTTTTTTTTATAAAGCGTAGTTGATTTACAATATTTCTTCAATTTCTGCTGTACAGCAAAGTGATCCAGCCACCCATACACACACTTTTTTTTTTTTTTTTTGGGGGCTATAACCACAGCATATGGAAGTTTCCAGGCTAGGGGTTGAATTGGAGCAGCAGCTGCCAGCCTACATCACAGCCACAACAAAGCAGGATCTGAGCCGTGTCTGTGACCTACACCACAGCTCATGGCAACGCCAGGTCCTTAACCCACTAAGCGAGGCCAGGGATCGAACCTGCGTCCTAATGGATCCTAGTCAGGTTCATTAACCACTGAGCCACAAAGGGAACTCCCGCACACTCTTTTTTCTTTTTCTTCACTTTCTACCATGTTCTAACCCAAGAGACTGGACGCAGTTCTTTGTGCTGTACAGCGGGACCCACTTCCCATCCTTTCTGACAGTGTGCATCCACCGACCCCAAACTCCCTGTCGGTCCCCCTTCTTCCCCATCCCCCTGGCAAACAAGTCTGCCCTCCATGCCCAGATAACATATAATTTAACTGAGGTTTTATAACTCAGAAGAGAAGTTGAATAATTCAGCAATTACTTTGTAATCAAAGCCTTCTGTTCTTAGAAAAATACATGCAAAACCTAAATTGAAGCAGTCTTTCTGTCCTGGTTAAGGGAGCAGGTCTTCTCTAAACGTTTTGGTGGCATCTGCTTCCATGACTTGATGGGAAGCCAGGAAATCTCAGCTCCAAGCCTGGTTCGACCGGTAAATTACCCTCTGACTATCATTGCCTTTCTGGGACTCAGCTGTTTTACCTAGAAATGTTAAGGGCTGAACTAGATGACTCAGGATGGTCTTTATGACAACAAAAGATAGCTGTGAGGCACATAGACCTTTGTACTCAGACGTGCTAGCTTCAAATCTCGGTTTACCACTCACTGACTACATGATCTTGGGCAAGTTACCACTTATCTGTAAAATTAAGAGAGAATGCCAAAACTTAACCTTCACAGGACATGAAATAATGGATATAAGGGACTAATACAACATAAACCAAATGAATACAAATTGCAGTGAAATTTTATGACTTGGAGTTCCCACCATGGCTAAGTGGTAATGAATCCAACTAGTATCCAGGAGAACTTGGGTTCGATCCCTGGCCTCACTCAGCCGGTTAAAAATCCAGCGTTGCTGTGAGCTGTGGTATAGGTCACAGACACGGCTCGGATCCCATGTTGCTGTGGCTGTGGTGAAGGCCGGCGGCTACAGCTCCTGTTAGACCCCTAGCCTGGAAACCTCCACATGCCGTGGGTGCGGCCCTAAAATGACAAAAGGGCAAAAAAAAAAATGAAAACCACTGATACATGTTATAGTTTAACCTAGTGTGGTTGCTATTAAGCCATGGATATAAATTTATACTTTATATTGCCAGAGTCTTGAAAGAACAAGGGAAAACAGTGGCAATTCCATGGCTAAAGTCAGGGTTTCCTATAAACAAGTTAAAAATAACTATTCTGGATGATTTATTGGGCAAAGTAAAACTGCAAGCCAATTTAAAATATAGAATTTAAGGAAGTTCTCTTATGGTGCAAGGGGTTAAGGATCCAGCACTGCCGCAGCTATGGTGCAGGGTGCAACCGCAGCATGGGTTCAATCCATATGCTGTCAGTATGACCAAAAAAGAGGGATAAATTATAGAATTTAATCACCTTTTCCCAGATGCTAATAGCCTAGACATTCAACAAAGCAATTTTCACTCAGGAGAAAAATCATGATGTTGAAATAAAAAATCATTATGTTGAAAATAAAATATATTGGAGTTCCCATCATGGTACAGAGGAAATGAATCCGAGTAGGATTCATGATCCCTGGTTCGATCCCTGGCCTTGCTCAGTGGGTTAAGGATCTGGAGTTACCATGAGCTATGGTGTAGGTCGCAGACTTGGCTCGGTTCTGGTGTTGCTGTGGCTGTAGTGTAGGCTGGCAGCTGCACTTCTGATTTGACCCCCAGCCTGGGAACCTCCATATGCCACAGCTGCGGTCCTAAGGAAAAAAAGGCAAATAAAATATATTAGCAAATGACGAGTGTTTGGTCATTTGGAAGAAGGATGGGTCATGGGTCACCCTACATATGCAACCCGAGCACAGCAAGGTGACAGACCTCTGTGGATCCGAAAGAAAATGCCACTGCAGGAAGGAATGCAGCATTCTTCCCACCTTTGCTGGTTCCTGAGGAGCTTCAAGTCCCTTCCTGTTTGAAGAGTCCATCACTACCCTGCTTTTTCTACCCTTCTCCCTCATCTCATTCTGTTCTCTGCCTTTTTCTCCACATAATTTTCCATCTGAGGAAAAAAAAATTTCTATCACAATAAAGAAGCTGATGTTATTCTCATTATTTTTATGTTTGACTTTTTTTTTTTGGGGGCGACATCAGCAGCGTATGGAAATTCCCAGGCTAGAGGTCAAATCAGAGCTAGAACTACCGGCCTACACACAGCTCACGGCAACACTGGATCCTTAACCCACTGAGCGAGGCCAGAGATCAAACCTGTGTCCTCCTCATGGACACTAGTCAGGTTCGTTGTTTTTTTTTTCATTTTTTTTTTTTTTCGTTTTTTAGGGCTGCACCCGCAGCATATGGAGGTTCCCAGGCTAGGGGTCTAATCGGAGCTTTAGCCGCCAGCCTACACCACAGCCACAGCAACGTGGGATCTGAGCCACTTCTGTGACCTACACCACAGGTCACTGCAACGCCAGATCGTTAACCCACTGGGTAAGGCCAGGGATTGAACCCGCAACCTCATGGTTCCTAGTCGGATTCGTTAACCACTGAGACACGACGGGAACTCCAGTTCATTTTTTTCTAATAAAGAAAAACTTAAATAAAAATGCAATGCAATTCCAAAAGTCACATGTGGCTTTGATGATCAGTATACTGATTAAGAGTATGAGAGCACACCATGTGTTATAATGTACAGGGGCAGACTCTGGATTTCTTTGCCAGATACAAAATAAGTACTTGTTAATGGAAAAATATTCTAATATGTTGTCAAAGTCAAAGATAGTGTTATTTTTCTTATTTTTAGAACATTATATGGAGGAAAAAAAAAAGTTTGGGAGGTCTCTTGTAGCACAGCGAGTTAAGGATCTGGTGTCAGTTCAGTGGCTGAGGTCACTGCTGTGGTGTGGGTTCCATCCCTCGCCTGGGAACTTCTGAATGTCGAGGGTGCAGCTAAAAAACAAAAAAAGTTTTTTTTTTTTTAAGGGCCACATCCTTGGCATATGAAGTTCCCAGGCTAGGGGAGCAACACAGGATCTGAGCCACATCTGTGACCTACACCACAGTTCACGACAACACTGGATCCTTAACCTACTGAGTGAGACCAGGGACTGA
This sequence comes from Catagonus wagneri, assembly GCA_004024745.2. NCBI lineage: Eukaryota > Metazoa > Chordata > Mammalia > Artiodactyla > Tayassuidae > Catagonus > Catagonus wagneri. The sequence goes on from PVHT020000081.1 coordinate 2,502,942, forward strand.
ACCTGAGTCCTCATGGATGCTAGTCGGGTTCGCTAACTGCTGAGCCACATCGGAAACTCTGGTTTTTTTTTTTTTTGGCTTTTGTCGTTTTAGGGTCACACCTGTGGCATGTAGAGGTTCCCAGGCTAGGGGTCTAATCGGAGCTGTTGCTGCCAGCCTATGCCAGAGCCACAGCAACGCCAGATCTGAGCTGCGTCTGCAACCTACACCACAGCTTAGAGGAAAATAGGCCACACGCTCTCTGACATAAATGATAGCAACATCTTCTCAGATCCATGTGTCAGAGTAAGGACAATAAAAAGAGAAATAAACAAATGGGACTTAATTAAACTTCAAAGTTTCTGCACAGCTAAGGAAACCCTAAACAAAACGAAAAGACAACCCACGGAATGGGAGAAAATATTTGCAAATGATTCGACTGACAAGGGATCAATCTCCAAAATTTACAAACACCTCCTACAGCTCAACACCAAAGAAACAAACAACCCCATCCAAAAATGGGCAGAGGATCTAGGCAGACAGTTCTCCAAAAAAGACATGCAGATGGCAAATAAACACATGAAAAGATGTTCAACATCGCTCCTCATTAGAGAAATGCAAATCAAAACCACTATGAGGTACCACCTTACACCGGTCAGAATGGCCATCATCAAAAAGTCTACAAACAATAAGTGCTGGAGAGGGTGTGGAGAAAAAGGAACCCTATTACACTGTTGGTGAGAATGCAAATTGGTGCAGCCACTGTGGAAAACAGTATGGAGATTCCTCAGAAAACTCAAAATAGAATTACCATTTGATCCAGCAATCCCACTCCTGGGCATCTATCCAGAGGAAACCATGACTCGAAAAGACACATGTACTCCAGTGTTCATTGCAGCACTCTATGCAATAGCCAGGTCATGGAAACAACCTAAATGCC
>PVHT020000081.1:2503960-2525752 GCA_004024745.2 Catagonus wagneri
TGAAGATATGGTACATACACATGATGGAATATTACTCAGCCATTTAAAGGAACGAATTACCAACATTTATAGCAACATGGATGGACTTAGAAATTATCATGCGAAGTGAAACCAGTCAGACAATTAGACAGCAACACCCAATGCTACCGCTTGCATGTGGAAACTAAAAAGACACAATGAACCTTTTTACAGAACAGAGAATGACTCACAGACTTTGGAAAACCTTGGTTTTTCAAATAAGACAATCTGGGGGGTGGGGGGATGCACTGGGGGTTTGGGATACAAAATCTGTAAAATTGACTTGTGATGATTTATGTACACCTATAATTGAAATAAAATCCATTAAGAAAAAAAAAAAAACCTACACCACAGCTCACGGCAACGCCAGATCCTTAATCCACTGAGTGAGGCCAGGGATTAAACCCACAACTTCATGGGTTCCTAATCGGATTCATTTCTGTTGCACCGCGATGGGAACTCCTTTTTTTCTTTTTAAAGGAGAGCTCTGCAGGAACTTCCCAAACAGAACCTACACATACAAATCACCTGCGGATCGTGTTAAAGGGCAGATGCTCACTCACTGGGTCTGGGGCAGAGTCTGAGATTCTGCGAACCGACCAGGCTCCCATGGCTGCAATCTGCTGCCATCTGGGGGCCCCAGTGTGAGTGGTCAGAGCGTAAGACTACATTGCTCCTGGAGTTTCCACCGTGTCTCAGTGGTTAACGAATCCGACTAAGAACCATGAGGCTGTGGGTTTGATCCCTGGCCTTGCTCAGTGGGTTAAGGATCCGGCGTTGCCGTGAGCTGTGGTGTAGGTTGCAGACGCGGCTCGGATCCCGCGTTGCTGTGGCTGTGGCGAAGGCCGGCGGCTACAGCTCCTGTTAGACCCCTAGCCTGGGAACCTCCGTATGCCACGGGTGAGGCCCTAGATAAGGCAAAAAGACAAAAATAAAAAAAGACTATATTGCTCCTACGGTAATAGTGGCTCCTCCTGACACAGAGTTCTTCATGGGGGTGCCTTCCATTCATGGTTTGCACACATGGAAAAGAGAGCAGACCGACACCCTCAAGTAAAACAGCATTTCCTACCTTCTATTTTCAGTCTTTCGGCTAGCTCTCGACACTTGCTGTACTTCTTCAAGGCCTCTGGGACAGCCTTGGCCAACAACTGCATGTCAATTTCCTCGTACTTTAGAACGTCGAGAGCTCTGCAGATACAAGAAGGTTTCATAAACACAGGAAAATTAGATTAAAAAAATAGTAATTTAGAGCCATGCATATTTTTAAGAGTGAATAAAAAGGGAAGTTACATCTAGAGAACTTTGAAAAGAAGCCAAATGTAACAGCTACATTCATTTAAAATGTCCAAGTAGGAAATCTATAAGTAATGTCTCTGAAAGGATTTCATTTTGCTGTAAAAAGTAAGAAAGGTTTTGGAGTTCCCCCTGTGGCATAGTGGGTTAAGAATCTGACGGTAGCAGTTTGGGTTGCTGCGGAAGTTGCAGCTTTGCCTGGGATTCAATTGCTGGTTTGGGAACTTCCACATGCTGGGGGTGTGGCCATGATATATATTAATGTGTATATATGTATATATGCGTGTGTGTATGATATATATAATATATATATATAAAATATAAAATTCATAATTTTGTCTTCTTAGGGCCACACCCACGGCATATGGAAGTTCCCAGGCTAAGGGGTTGAAAGGGAGCTGCAGCTGCCGGCCTACACCACAGCCACAGCAACAACAGATCTGAGCAGTGTCTGTGACCTACACCACAGCCCAAGGCAATGCTGGATCCTTAACCCACAGAGTGAGGCCAGGGATGGAACCTGTGTCCTCATGGATACCAGTAAGATTTGTTTCCACCGAGCCATGATGGGAACTCCACAAAATAGTCGTCATTTTTGAAGAGCTTTTTTTTGTTTTTGGCCTCACTCGTGGCATGCAAAGCTTCTGAGGCCAGGGATCAAAGGATCCAGCGTAGGTCAAAGCTGTGGCTCGGATTCAGTCCCTGGCCCATAAACTTCCATATGCCATGGGCATGGCCATAAGGGGGGGTAACGTAAGAAAAGTTAAATTAAAAATGCATTACCTGAGAGGTGCACTTTTAGCAATACTTATAGAAGCCTCTGGGATTAAGCTTTTCCATTTGGAACTTGAAAACTCAATAGATTTTAGCACAGAAATGCCTTCTTCTAAAGAAGACTTCATCCAAGACGCTCTTTCATATCGTTGTTGAGACACACAGCCAGCTTCCTTATATCCTAGAAGGAGGAGATGCTATGATGAAAGAGGTTTTATTTATTTATTTTTTGCTTTTGAGGGCCGCACCTTATAGGAACTGTAGCTGCCAGCCTACACCACAACTACAGCAACGCGGGATCCCAGCCATGTCTGCGACCTAGGCCACAGCTCACGGCAACACTGGATACTTAACATCCTGAGTGAGGCCAGGGATTGAACTCGCATCCTTCTGGATACTAGTCAGGTTCCTAACCTGCTGAACCACAACGGGAACGCTGAAAGAGGTTTTAGAAGAGAAGTCTTGCTGCAGGACTCAGGGAAGTTACCTCGGAATGTGAGCCTGCTGTCAGCGTTATCGGGGCGCAGTGACAAGCGGAACTCGGCTCGGCTGGTAAACATGCGGTAAGGTTCACTGGTGCCCTGTGTTGTGAGGTCGTCGATCAAAACTCCTATGTAGCCTTCTGTGCGGCTAACGACGAAAGGAGGCTCGCATCTGACCCGAAGACTTGCATTGATTCCAGCTATGACGCCCTATGAGAGGACTGAGGTGTTTAAAAGGCCATTCTGAACAGAACAAAGCCACCTAATCAGACACTACTTGGGAAAGACGGCATGGCCGTGAGAAAGCTGGCACTGCCAGGAAGGGCTGGAATAGAGATGCTCCAGCTCCATACTCAGAAACCAAATATGGCTAATGTACCATTTAGAATCCTGTGATTCACTGTTTTCAAAACATCTAATATTCCTCCTGATAAGACTAGGTGGCTAGGAGTTCCCTTCGTGGCTCAGTGGTTAATGAATCTGACTAGGAACCATGAGGTTGCGGGTTTGAGCCCTGGCCTTGCTCAGTGGGTTAAGGATCCGGCATTGCCATGAGCTGTGGTGTAGGTTGCAGACGCGGCTCGGATCCAGCGTTCCTGTGGCTGTGGTGTAGGCCGGTGGCTACAGCTCCTGTTAGACCCCTAGCCTGGGAACCTCCATATGCCGCGGGTACGGCTATAGATAAAGGCAAAAAGACAAAAAAAAAAAAAGACTAGGTGGCTAATCTTTTAAAAAAAAATCCACCTGTAAGCCTTTTCTAGCCTTCTCCCTGTCAGAAGTAAAAATAACATAATTTCCTTAAACATAACATAGCTTAAAAAGGAATTCTCTGCTGTACAGAAGAAACTGACAGAACACTGTAAATCAGCTATAATAGAAAAAATAAAAATCTTAAGTAAACAAAAGTTTTTTTAAAAAAGGAATAATAATAGGGCAAATATCAATAAAGTTAGGTTAAAAGAACTAAATTTTCAGAATTCACTGCTGGTGCAGATGGTTAAGGATCCAGCACTGTCACTGCTAGGGTGCAGGTTGCTGCTGTGGTGTGGGTTCAGTCCCTGGCCCAGGGACGTCCACATGCCACAGGTGCAGCCCCCAAAAGGAAAAAGAACTGTATTTTCTTTTGTTTAAATTCCAGAAGCATACACTAAATCTCATCAAATATGCTGTCAGGTTAGGAACTCAGAAAAGAGCAATAACGGCACAGTGTTTTCAAAATTCTGTTGTATACAGCTGGCACTCCCATATACTCTGAAACAGAAGTCATTATGATCTGTATCCAAGCTCTGTATCTACTTATCACAACATATCTGGTTCTAACAGATATCAAGGGGAGGGATACCAGTTAAATTGTCCTTATGTTTACGGTAACATCTGAATGACCTTACTTGAGCTGCAGCTTCCTCATAACCAGTGGTGCCATTTATCTGTCCAGCAAAGAAGAGGCGCTGCACCAAATGTGTCTCAAGAGACGGAGTGATCTGACGGGGATCTAAATAATCATACTGAACACCGTAGCCTGGCCAAAGAAAAAAATAGTGCAAAATAAGTAAAATAGCTCAGGATTTCCTTCCAGGTAGAGACTCAAAGATCATCATCAAATGCCCTTCTAGGAGTTCCCTGGAAGCTCAGCAGATTAAGGACCTGGTGTCACTGCTGTGATGCAGGTTTGAACCCTGACCTCGAAATTTCTCCATGCTGCGGGTGCAGCCAGAAAAACCAAAAAAACAAACAGAAAAGTTCCAAAATGAAGACTTTAAAAAATATATATATATTATGGCCATACCCATTGCATATGAAGTTCTTACACCACAGCTGCAGCAAAGCCAGATCCTTAACCCACCGTGCCCACTGGGAATTGAACTAGCACCTTTGCAGCGACCAGATCCACTGCAGCTGGATTCTTAGCCACAGCAGGAACTACAAAAACGGATTATTTTAAATGCACTGGACTTTGCCTTCTGAGGCTCCTTTAAGAGTAGCTAAGATTTTGCTGTCTACTAAGCGATGCTGAGATCAGAGTGAGGGGCCGCTGGCATTCTCTTTACCTGGCTGAATCATTTTAGCTTTCTCCAGGCCTCGGATGCATGTGATCATTTTCTCTTGTAACTCAGCAGGCAGTGTCACAGATAACCCTTGGGGGTAGATGACGTCAGAATCCATACCTTCAGGTTCCAACCAAACCTGATGCAGACGGTTTGGAAAACGCAAAACCTTGGATTCAATGGAGGGACAGTATCTAGGATAGGACATTGGGATTTAAAACTCAATGAAATAAAGAAAAGAGAGTTGGACTTGTTTCCCGCAGTAATGGCACGGATTTTCTGTCCTTACCTGGGTCCTCTTGTGGTCTCCTTAACGTGACAGTTAAGGTGAAGGTTCTCGAGGATGATCTCATCCACCCGAGGGTTGGTGTGAGTCAAGTGACACGGCAGCTGATCTTCCGGCTACAACATAAGATCAGGTACAACCCTGCTTGGCTTCTCTATTAGTCTGCCTCTTATTCAAATAAATCCCAAACACGATATTCAGTTACTTTTATAGACATTAAATGTCTGCATAATGCCGAATACTAATGGTGAAGTATTGTTGCTAAAAACAACCCCAAAGATGAACCTAAATTTTTTTTTGTCTTTTTGCTTTATCTAGGGCCGCATCCCGGCATATGGAGGTTCCCAGGCTAGGGGTCTAACAGGAGCTGTAGCCGCCGGCCTTCGCCACAGCCACAGCAACGCGGGATCCGAGCCGCGTCTGCAACCTACACCACAGCTCACGGCAACGCCGGATCCTTAACCCACTGAGCAAGGCCAGGGATCGAACCCGCAACCTCATGGTTCCTAGTCGGATGCGTTAACCACTGAGCCACGATGAGAACTCCAAGATGAACCCAAATTTAAGCAAGCCTCCAGATCAACAGTTTATAGGGAACATGCGGGATGCAGGAACATGTTCAAGGCACCACCAAAGGGACGGAAATCAGATGAAGAATGTAGCAAATCCCATAGAAGAAATGACTTCACTTCCAAGTTTTTTTAAAAAAGAAGAACATAATAATAAGACCTATTATCCAAGGCAATGTGTGCACCTCACTCAAGCTGTAGTTCAAATAAAACAAGTGTAAAAACCATTTAAAATAAATATTGAAAAACAACTGTACGGAGTTCCCATCGTAGCTCAGCTGAAACGAGTCTGACTAGCATCCATGAGGACGCAAGTTTGATCCCTGGCCTTGCTCAGTGAATTAAGGATCCGGCGTTGCTGTGAACTGTGATGTAGGTCACAGACGCGGCTCAGATCCTGTGTTGCTGTGGCTGTGGTGTAGGCTGGCAGCTACAGTACGATCTGGCTCAACCCCTAGCCTGGGAACCTCCATATGCCGTGAGTGTGGCCCTAAAAAGCAAAAAAAAAAAAAAAAAAAGATATTTTTCATAGAAGCTGGGTTATGGACACAAAGAGATTCATCATACTACTTTTCCTATTTTCTGTAAATTTGAAAATTTACAATAAAAAGTTAAAAAATATGTACACTAAGGAAGTATCATCAGAATTTACATTTTATCAAAGTGAAAATATAAAAGTAACTTGACGAAAATAACAACATTTGGAACCATTCATCAGGGTAATACCAGAAACTAGGACTGTCAATCATTAGTCTTTAATTCTTTTTTTTTTTTCTTTTGTCTTTTCTAGGACCACAACCGCAGCATACGGAGGTTCCCAGGCTAGGGGTCTAACAAGAGCTGTAGCCGCCGGCCTTCGCCACAGCCACAGCCACGTGGGATCCGAGCCGTGTCTGCGACCTACACTACAGCTCACAGCAACGCTGGATCCTTAACCCACTGAGCAAGGCCAGGGCTCAAACCCGCAACCTCCTGGTTCCTAGTCAGATTCGTTAACCACTGAGCCACGACAGGCACTCCTAGTCTTTAATTCTAGACACACAATCCACATTTTTTTTTAAATTCAAAGGGGAGGTAAATATAGTCTACATCTTCAAAGATATAAGTACCGGGGAGTTCCTGTCGTGGCTCAGTGGTTAACGAATCTGACTAGGAACCAGGAGGTTCCAGGTTCGACCCCTGGCCTTGCTCAGTGGGTTAAGGATCCGGCGTTGCCGTGAGCTGTGGTGTAGGTTGCAGAGGCGACTCGGACCCTGTGCTGCTTTGGCTGTGGCGTAGGCCGGCAGCTACAGCTCTGATTCAACCCCTAGCCTGGGAACCTCCATATGCAGCGAGTGTGGCCCTAGACGAGGCAAAAAGACAAAAAACAAAAATGTAAGTACCGTTAAAGACTGAGGAACTGTTCCTGATTAAAGAGAAATAACCATTGGAGTTCCCTTGTGGCTCAGCGGGTTAAGGATCCAGTGTAGTCCCTGCTATGGCATGGGTTTGATCTCTGGCCTGGAAACTTCTACATGTTGTAGGTATGGCCAAAAAACGGATGTCTTTACAGATGGCCAAAAAACACATGAAAAGATGTTCAACATCACTCGTTATTAGAGAAATGCAAATCAAAACCACTGAGGTACCACCTTACACCAGAATGGCCATCATCAAAAAGTCTACAAACAATAAGTGCTGGAGAGGGTGTGGAGAAAAAGGATCCCTATTACACTGTTGGTGGGAATGTAAATTGGTGCAAACACTGTGGAAAACAGTATGGAGATTCCTCAGAAAACTCAAAATAGAATTACCATTTGATCCAGCAATCCCACTCCTGGGCATCTATCCACAGAAAACCATAACTCGAAAAGACACATGTACTCCAGTGTTCATTGCAGCACTCTATGCAATAGCCAGGTCATGGAAACAACCTATATGCCCATCAACAGAGGAGTGGATAGGGAAGATATGGTACATACACACAATGGAATATTACTCAGCCATTAAAAGGAACGAAATAACAACATTTATAGCAATGTGGATGGACCTAGAAATTATCATGCGAAGTGAAGCCAGTAAGACAATGAGACACCAACATCAAATGCTACCACTTACATGTGGAAACTAAAAAAAGGACACAATGAACTTCTTTGCAGAACAGATAATGACTCACAGACTTTGGAAAACCTATGGTTTCCAAATGAGACAAGTTGGGGGGTGGGGGGATGCACTGAGGGTTTGGGATGGGAATGCTATCAAATTGAGTTGTGATGATTTTTGTACACCTATAATCGTAGTAAAATTCATTAAGTAATGGGAAAAGAAAGGCATGTCTTTGTGCTATAGACTGAAGTAGTTAGAGGTAAAGGGTTGTAATCTCTGCAACATACTCCTAAATATTTCAGGAAAAGCTAATCCTCTTAAAGATCACCTTTTTGCACCCTAAGGAAGAGTGATGAAAAGTTGAATGGCTACCAAAAAAGAAAAAAAAAAAAGAAAGAAATGGTTAGTCTATATCCTCTGCTTAAAGCCAAATTTTCATAAATTATCTCACCTTAATCCACACTGTCTCATTGATAAAGCTGAATGGCGTGGATGGATCATCAGGTGTCTGCTTGTTCAGAATGCTGAAATTAATGGACTCTTTGGCGATTCGGGGTGGAGTCCCAGTCTTCAATCTTCCCACCACAAATCCCAACTTCTCCAGAGTCTGAGCCAGCCCTACGGAAGGCTGATCCCCTAAGCGTCCTGCTGGATGGGTCTCCAGTCCGATGACAACCACACCTCTAAGAAATGTGCCCGTAGTGAGAACTACACTGTCTGCATACACTGTGCTTCCATCCACTGCAGGACAGGAAAGGAAATAAAAGTGCACATTCTAATTGTTACCATGGATCAAACTGGAATGCGACAATCTGTAGCAGAACTACAGAAAAATTTCATCTTTAGAAACTTGATTTTAAACTAGTAAGAAGGCTATATATTCTCAGTCTCAAGAATCCCGGGAGTTCCCGTCGTGACTCAGTGGTTAACGAATCCGACTAGGAACCATGAAGTTGCAGGTTTGATCCCTGGCATCGCTCAGTGGGTTAATAATCCGGCGTTGCCGTGAGCTGTGGTGTAGGTCGCAGACGCGGCTCGGATCCCATGTTGCTGTGGCTGTGGCGAAGGCCGGCGGCTACAGCTCCTGTTAGACCCCTAGCCTGGGAACCTCCACATGCCGTGGGTGCAGCCCTAGATAAGGCAAAAAGACAAAAAAAAAAAAAGAATCCCAGAAAGCTGGGATGGAGACCATAATGTCATAGCTAATACACGTGTTCCTAAAATCTTGTTAGCACTGAATAGTTAGTCTCAGTTAATTCCTTTTTTTTTTTGTCTTTTGTCTTTTTAGGGCTACACCCAAGCATATGGAGGTTTCCAGGCTAGGGGTTGAATCGGAGCTGTAGCCACCGACCTATGCCAAGAGCCACAGCAATGCAGGATCTGAGCCGCGTCTGCGACCTACACCACAGCTCACGGCCATGCCGGATCCTTAACCCACTGAGTGAGGCCAGGGATCGAACCCGCATCCTCATGGATGCTATTTGGGTCCATTAACCTCTGAGCCACAAGAGGAACTACTCAGTTAATTTTTTAAATTAATTAATTTTAGAGTTCTGGTTAAATAGAACAGACTACCTCCCATGGTTTCTTCTCCCTCCTGAAACTCCAAGAAAATGAAATAAAGGGACAAAAAAGATATAGAACCATAAGGATAAGTAATAGGAAAGAACTTCTCAAAAAAAGACAGATTTCAAAATATTTTCAGACAGAAAGCGATCGGAAGTGTGAGAACTGATCTAGCAGAGAGGAGGAGGCTGTAACTCAAGAACCTGAAGAGAACCTGATGAGAGTGAAGTGACCTGCTCTGCAAAGGCTCAGAAGGTGGAGGACTGAATGGAAGGGACGGAGGAATGAAGCTGCGGGCTGCAAGTGAGAGAGAGTTGAAATCTGCATATAAGGGTCTGTCTGCAGACAACTTTACCTTATAAGAAACTGTAGGCTAATTCTTCGGGTAAGAGGGAGTTATTGTTTAATGGGTACAGAATTTCAGTTTAGGATGATGCAGAAGTTCTGGAAATGGAGCGTGGTGACAGTTGCACAACACTGTGGATGTCCTTACTGGTGCTGCATTGTACACTTTAAAAAGCTAAAATGGCACAGACACGGCTCGGATTCCGTGTGGCTGTGGCTGTGGTGGAGGCCATCGGCTACAACTCCAATTTGACCCCTAGCCTGGGAACTTTCACATGCTGCAGGTGCAGCCCTAAAAAGCAAAACCAAACCAAAACAAAACCAAATCAGCTAAAATGGGAGTTTGCATTGTGGCTCAGTGAGTTAAAGACCCGATATTGTCTCTGTGAGGATGTGGGTTTGATCTTTGGCCTCATTCAGTGGGTTACGGATCCGGCACTGCAGTAAGCTATGGTGTAGGTTGCAGATGTGCCTCAGATCTGGTGTTGCCATGGCTGTGGCGTAGGCCCCAGCTGCAGCTCCAATTCGACCCTTGGCCAGAGAACTTCCATATACTGCAGGCATGGCTATAAAAAAAAAAAAAAGACTAGGGGTTCCCATCGTGGTGCAGCAGAAACGAATCTGACTAGGAACCATGAGGTTGTGGGTTCGATCCTTGGCCTCACTCAGTGGGTTAAGGATCTGGTGTTGCCATGAGCTGTGGTGTAGGTCACAGACTTGGCTTGGATCCTGCTTGGTGTAGGCCAGCAGCTGAAGCTCTGATTTGAAGCTCTAGCCTGGGAATCTCCATACGCCTTGGGTGTAGCCCTAAAAAACAAAACAAAACAAAAAAAGAAAAATGGCTAAAATGGCAAATTTTATGTTATGTACATTTTACAAGAAAAAATTGTATCGTTAGTAACCTATAATCTAAAAGATTCTGAAAAAGAACGTGTGTGTGTGTGTATGTGTGTATAAAAATGAATCACTTTGCTGTACATCCAAAACGTAAATCGACTATACTTGAATAAAAAAACTTAATTAAGGACTTCCCATGCGGCTCACAACAAAAAACTTAATAAATTACATTGTTGGGCCCATAAAATAGACAGGGTCTGAGAAAAACAGCATTTGAGGAAAAAAATTTAAGTAACAGAAGTACAAATAATTTAAAAGTATAAAGGTCTCCACTAATAAAGCAATGTAATCATCAAATCTGGAGAAAGGAGGCAAGGAGGAGAAAAGGAAAGGAAAATAAAGCTAGTAACTATTCACACAGGGAAGTCAGTAAACACTGACAGAAAAAAGAGATGATTAAGTATATTACATAAAAATCATGGTTATCAAGGTAATCACAGAACAAAACCACAAACTTTTAAAAAAGAAACACAGCCAAAAAAAAAAAAAAAGAAAAAAAAGAAAGAAACGCCCTCTAAAGCAAAACAAACACAGATTAAGTCCGGGAGTTCCTGTTGTGGCTCAGCGGAAATGAATCCGACTAGGAACCAAGAGGCTGGGGGTTCGATCCCTGGTCTCGCTCAGTGGGTTAAAGATCCGGCGCTGCCGTGAGCTGTGGTGTAGGTTGCAGACGCGGCTCGGATCCTGTGTGGCTGTGGCTCTGGCTGTGGCTGTGGCTGGCAGCTGTAGCTCCGATTAGACCTCTAGCCTGGGAACGTCCATATGCCGCGAGTGTGGCCCTAAAACGACCTAAAAAAAAAAAAGGTACAGTCAGAACAGTATGTACAACATTCTGTGTGTTTGTGGGAAATATGTATACATTTATATATATTTATGCATGAAGATATACTTATGCGTGAAGATCCATCTCAGTGCACACACAAAAAGACCACACCAGAGACCAGAAATGCTCCTAAAGCAGGAAACTGGCCGCCTGGGGTACAAGATGAGAGTGTGATCACCTGTTACTCCTCCTTCTTTCAAGCCCTTGAAACTGTTTACCATGTATATGTATTCCCCATTCAAAAAACCTAGCAAATCTACATAAAAAATTAATATAAAATACAGAGAAGAGGTCAAGGTATGTATTTTACCTTTTTAATTTTTTTGTCTTTAGGGCCACACCTGTGGCATATGAAGTTCCCAGGCTAGGGGGTCCAATCAAAGCTACAGCTGCCAGCCTTCGCCACAGCCACAGCAACGCAGGATCCGAGCTGTGTCTGTGACCTGCACCACAGCTCACGGCAATGCCAGATCCTCAACCTGCTGAGTGGGGCCAGGGATCGAACCCGCATCCTCATGGATACCAGTTGGGTTCGTTACCTCTGAGCCATGACGGGAACTCCCAAGACCTGAATTTTAAATGCTGAGATTCTCTAGCACGGCCCTCCCACCATGATGTTCCCAGAATGCTAGCAGGCAGCCAAAAGTCCCTGGCAGAAGATACATTTTTCTCTGGAGGCCTAAGAGACATCAGTGTTTGTGATGTTCCCCAACTTTTTAGCCCAGTTCAGTCCTCAATCACCAGACTACAGAGCTGGCCAAGCAATAAAATTAACCATCCACATACAAATCTTCCAATCAGAGTTTTCTTTTCTGTTTTTTTTTTTTTTTTTTGTCTTTTGCCTTTTCTAGGTCTGCACCCGCAGCATATGGAGGTTCCCAGGCTAGGGGTCTAACAGGAGCTGTAGCCGCCGGCCTTGGCCACAGCCACAGCAACGTGGGATCCGAGCCGCGTCTGCAACCTACACCACAGCTCACGGCAACGCCGGATCCTTAACCCACTGAGCAAGGCCAGGGATCGAACCTGCAACCTCATGGTTCCTAGTTGGATTCGTTAACCACTGAGCCATGATGGGAACTACGAATCAGAGTTTTCAGTGAAAGTGAAAAAACTGCAGCGGTTAAGTTCGTAGAGGGAGAGAATAGAGATAAACTGTTCTTCCGAACAAAATTAAATTCTATTCGACTTTTATAAGAATTACTTGCATGTGTTATTTTAATTTAAAAATTAATACATAATACTTAATACTTATATAAAATACATACTTAATAATCTTATAAAATATGAATTAAAAATACTTAAAGTCAGAACTAAGAAAAATAAAATTACCACAGAAATACCAGGAGGAAGGCATAAAATTATGAAGGCTAGGCGTTCCCATCGTGGCTCAGCGGAAACGAATCTGATTAGGAACCATGAGGGTGCGGGTTCGATCCCTGGCCTTGCTCAGTGGGTTAAGGATCCGGCGTGGCCGTGAGCTGTGGTGTAGGTTGCAGACGCAGCTCAGATCCCGCATTGCTGTGGCTGTGGCGTAGGCGGGCAGCTGTAGCTCCGATTAGAGCCCTAGACTGGGAAGCTCCACGTGCCATGGGTGTGGCCCTAAAATGGCAAAAGACCAAAAAAAAAAAAAAAAAAATTACGCAGGCTATAAAGTCCCATACTCGGGGGTCCCCATCATGGCTCAGCAGAAATGAATGAAGATGCAGGTTTGATCCCTGGCCTTGCTCAGTGGGTTAGGGACGCGGGGTTGCTGTGAGCTGTGGTATAGGCTGGCATTTGTGACGCTGATTCGTCCCCTAGCCTGGGAACTTCCAAATACTGTGGGTATGGCCCCCCCAAAAAGAGGAGAAATACGGTTTTTAATACAGCTTCCCCCATTCACAAAAACCGATTTTCCTAGAATAAGCCAAACATCTCCATATTCAGCTCAAAATCAATTTCTCAAATGAAGTTTGATATTATTATCATCTATAGACGGGACATACCCAAAACAACACCACGGACACGGTATTTCCCGGCGCGCTCAGGCTCAGGTTCTGCGAGAATGAGATCTTCCACGGCCCCTTCCTGGACAGTAAGCAGCGGTGTATTTAGGATTTCTTTCTGTCAAAAGAGAATGCAAGTTGAAACATTAACAGTTAAACAATCACGGGAGTTTCCATTGTGCCTCAGCGGTAACAGATCCACATAGTGTCCATGAGGATGTGGGTTCGAGCCCTGGCCTCACTTGGTGGGGTAACGATCCAGTGTTGCTGTGAGCTATGGTGTAGGCAGGCAGGTGCAGCTTCGATTAGACCCCTAACCTAGGGAACTTTCATAGGCCTCAGGTGTGGCTCTAATAAGACAGGAAAAACAAAAAACCCACAAAACAAAACCCCCACCCTTAAACAACCATTAGTCTTTTCTGTTTTTGTGCCCTGTTCTTACCTGCATGTTCTGTTTATAAAGTTTCCTATCAATCTGCGCTCTCAGACCCCAAACAGCTGGTCCCTTACGCCGGTTTAGTACTTTGTAATGTACCCCAGACTGGTCACAGATGCGAGAACACAGACCGTCCAAGGCATCAACTTCCCTCATTAAATGCCCCTTTCCAATGCCGCCAAAGGAAGGGTTACAGGACATCTGACCTAAAGAGAACAGACGTATGCAAAATAAATACATAAGCATCTTGTATATTTTGGGTGCTTGACAGGGAAATGTCAGTACAAGTGACTAGAATCATGCGATAAAAACTAAAAGAGTGGAAGCAAACACTAAAAACTAAATGCTGAAGTCCCAGTGGGCTGCAAGAGTTACTCAGGGTATCCTGGAAGACAAACCATTGCTGGTAGTTTCTTTTGAATCTTTTCCTTGTGCGTTTTTACTTCTTCATTAGGTCTTTTCCTTTTCCATGTGATTTTGAACTCCTTGCCTTATGAAACCTTTCCAAATTAAGCATAATTTTTTTTCTTTTTATGGCTGCATCTGTGGCATACGGAAATTCCCAGGCCAGGGATCAAAAGAGATGCAGCTATGACCTATACCATATCCAAGGCAATACTGGATCCTAACCCAGTGTACCAGGCTGGGGATTGAACCTGCATCCTCACAGAGATAACGTTGGGTCCTTAACCCACTGAGCCACAATGGGAACTCCTAAGTTAAGCATAATTTTAAGAAGTCCCTTTGCACTGGTTTACTGTTATAATCAATTATGTTTTCCATAAATGTCATCTGCTATTTTCTTTAGGCTTATATTGCAGAAATAACTAAATTATAAGCTTTCTGAATGTATAATTCACATTTTATACCTTTTCTTTAAATTCCTGTCTTATTTGGACATCTAAACTTAGGCAGTTACTGCAAAGGTTTTTATGGAAGGTATCATAGCATGGGAAAGCTATGACAACAATCTGTGGATCCGCTGTGGCCAGCATCCAGCTGACCAAGTTTTCATGGTCTCCAGAGGGTGGCTGGATGGTGCTGTGATTAGAAGCATGGGTTAGGAGTGAGTGAAAGAGATCTGAACCAGTCTACCACTTATAAGTTCCATGTGATTTTGGCAAGTTATCTAATATTCTGTACCTCAGTGTCCCTATTGCAAAAACAGGATGACAGCGATGGTAGATTATTTTCATCTTTCCTTTGATACAGAATCCTCCCTCTGACACATCTACTATTTACTTAGGTAAACATGGTTCCCTATGAGGCTTTGTGTTTGGGGAGTATGACCTAAACTCAGTGTAGGGGTAAATCTTTATTGATCTGAAGTAATCACGGTATTCCTGTTCCCACTTGCCAGTGTCTGGTTTAGACTTTTCTCTTTTGTCATGAAAAAAAAAATAGTGTGTCCAAAAAGCATTATTTTCCAGGTTAGTATAAAACAAAAGATTTTCCGCCTCTGATTTCATTATTGGCAGATGATATGACTGAACTGAAACAGGATAATTCCTTTTCTGTACTTTTATGGAAGTTCAACCTTCTAAGCCAAAGCTATCTTATTTTTCTGAGAAAAAGCAGAAACACTTGATGCTCCACCACATCAAGTTACCATACAAAAATGAGACTTAAGGTAGAACTGTAATTCACTAAGTTCACCTCTAAGAATTATTAAAATATCTCTGAAATATCTATTCATTTAAATAGAAAACTTAGGGGAGTTCCTGTTGTGGTTCAGCAAGTTAAGAACCCAACTAATATCCATGAGGATGAGGGTTCGATCCCTGGCCTCGCTCAGTCGGTTAAGGATCCAGCGTTGTCACAAGCTGCAGTGTAGGTCACAGATGTGGCTCATATCCTGTGTTGCTGTGGCTGTGGCTGTGGCAAAGGCCAGCAGCTGCAGCTCTGATTGGACACCTAGCCTGGGATCTTCCATATGTTGCAGGTGTGGCCCTATTTAAAAAAAACAAAAACAAAAAAAACAAAGGGAGATTCCACTGTGGCGCAATGGGAGCCAAAGCATCTTGGGAGCAGTGACACCCAGATTTGATCCCTGGCCCAGCAGAGTGGTTTGGGGGTCTGGTGTTGCTGCAGTTGCAGCTGCAACTTGGATCTGATCCCTGGCCTGGGAACTCCATATGCCTCCAGGAGGCCAAAAAAAAAAAAAAAAAAACCCAACAAAAAGAAAACTTATGTCATAATATATTAATATAAGAATATGAATGTGGGTTTTGGAGTTCCTGTGTGGATCAGTGGGTTAAGTATCTGGCATTGCCACTGCAGCAGCTTGGGTTTGATCCCTGGCCCGGGAACTTCCATATGCTATGAATACAGCCAAGTGAAAAATATGAATATGGGTTTTGATGGGAATCCCTTATCCTTGACAAAACTACATTACTTATACTATTTAATGATTATCTTATTTCAACAGTACTTTTTTTTTGGTTCATTCGATCTTTAAAATTATAATTATTGAAAGGTAGTACCTGGTTTTTATTTTAACAAGTATAATAAGCAAGGTGTAATCTTTCAGGTAATCATATAGCCTTTCTCCAAAAGAATCGCTGTTAACAGTGTTTATATTTCTCCACAGTTATGACCTGATTTTTTTTTTTTTTTTGGCCATTCCCCGGGCCTGTGGAAGTTCCTGGTCCAGGGATCCAACCTACATACAGCAGTGACAACGCTGAATCAACTTGCCGCGCCAAAAGACTTCTGAATGGCTGTTTTAAAAAAAGTATTTCAGGAGTTCCCTTAGTGGCTCAGTGGTTAATGAACCTGACTAGCATCCATGAGGACATGGGCTCGATCCCTGGCCTTGCTCAGTGGGTTAAGGATCCAGTGTTGCCATGAGCTGTGGTGTAGGTCTCAGATGCAGCTTGGATCCTGAGTTGCTGTGGCTATGGTGTAGGCTAGCAGCTGTAGCTCTGATTTGACCCCTAGCCTGGGAACTTCCATATGCCTCGTGGGTACGGCCCTAAAAAGATAAAAGACAAAAAAAAAGTATTTCAGTACACAAGTATGTGATTTACTAACAGTTTTTACAAAGCGCAGCTAACATTTCAATTGCTGTTCACTTTTAAGCAAAATGCAGGAGCAAAGAGATAGGTATGCATAATTTACAAGATAATATCCTAGCTGGTATTTCTGATGATGCTAGAGAGGAGTCTGCTTTAATTTATGGCCGTCCAGCCATTGCCTGTCAAGTGCAAAAAAAGCACTGTCCTAAGCTCAAAATTAAAGAATAAACACCCACTAAGAATGTCGATGCAATTAAAAAAAAGGCACCTTTCTTCAAAAGGGCTTCACAAAACCTCGAGAAAAGCACAACAGTCATTTAATAAACGAGTACTAATAATGTTAATTTACTCTTTAACCAAAGCAACAAGCTAGTTAAGGGCAAAGGATAACAATTAAATAAGGTATTTTAAAGCTGGTACTCCTACAGTTTGTCCCTTTCTCAGGGCACCTCGCTCCCCAGCCTCCCCCAACGAACTACTACTGTGCGCAGTAGTACAATAGCGGTGCACAGAATAGTCTAGCGCAGAATTCTGGCCCGGACCCTCCGGATCTGCGAAACACAAATCAGGCTGACACGACAGACGGTAGGATTCTCACCAGCTTTAAGGGGGGAAAAGGCTGCCCACATCGGGCATTGGGAGGGGGAAAAGGAGGACACTGGCAGCTCGCGTCCTAGGGTAAGTTCCACACCGCGAGGCTCACCGATCGTATCCACCCGGTGTGTGAGCAGCAGAGTCCGGGAGCCGCACCGAGCGGCTGCGGCGGCGGCCTCGGTCCCGGCATGTCCTCCACCAATGACTACCACGTCGAAGTGCGGAGTCCAGGGCGCCGCGCCATCACCGCTGAACCGGGCGGAGGGAAGGTGCTGTTTGATGAGGGAAGCCGCAACCCAGCGGCCACAACCTCGGAGGGAGAACATGGTTGGAAAAAGTCAGAGTCTAACTCCGAATCGGATACTAGGGAGGAACAGAAGTTTAGCATACGAGTCTTCAGGGCGCAGCCATCTTTCTCTGACGTCACGGCGTAGCACGTCTACGTCCAGCGTCGCCGCTAATTGACAGTTCGGCGCTACTTTACTGGACAGCGAGAGTGGGTACGGGTGGTCCTGAGGATGGGTACTTTGCGTCTTGGTTGGCCAGGTTGGTTGATTACTTACGGCTCTGGATTGGGGAGTATTCCTACTCAATCATCTTTTGCCTTTTTTAGGGAATTGATGCCCCAGTCGCCAGGTGGCCACCTACAATTTTGATACTTTGCTTTATCAGATTTTTTGAAATTTCTGGTACACCGTCAACTTCACTTTCGTTTATAAAACTAGAATCTCAGTATGAATAGATTGGAAAAGGAGTTCGTATTTATTTGTGGATGAGAGAATCTTGATGGCTAGTTAGGGGGATCCAGCTGTCAAAGGTCCAGCCTTTTGGAATTGAATTTTTTTTTCCCCCTGTTTAACCAGAGCTACGGGAGTGACAGTATGTGATCCTTAACCCTGCTGAGCCAAGAGGGAACTCTCTGGAATTGATATTTTTAAAACCTGTGTGGTCAGGCTACTCAAGGGGGCCCTTCTCTTGTTCTCTGTACACTTCCTTCTTAATAAGTGCCTGCTTCACTTACACTCAACTCACATGACTGACCCTATATACTTGTCCTGCCCCCAGCGGGTGGTAGCTTATCAAAGGGATGGTGAGGGGCACGCCCTCTGCTGGTTTCCCTGGTAATGTTTTGATCGTACTGTTCTGCAATCCACTTTTTCACGTTATAGTTTATCACAGATATTTTTCTATGCCAACAAATACAGATTTATGTCATTTTCAAAGGCCACACAAAAAGTGTGTTATTAATGAGTATTTAATTAGTTAATTAATTTTAATTTTATGGCCGCCGTCCCGGCATATGAAAGTTCCTGGGCCAGGGATTGCATCTGAGCCGCAGCTGCACCCTATGTCGCAACTGCAGCAGTACTGGATCCTTTAATGCACTGCACCTCTGCAGCAACCCAAGAGGCTGCAGTCAGATTCTTAACCTTCTGTGTCATGGTGGGAACTCCATTAATGAGTACTTTAAAATCAATAGCCTGAGCGTTTTTTTTGTTTGTTTGTTTGTTTTTTACAGTGGAGGCATTTGGAAGTTCCTGAGACAGGAGCTACATCTGCGACCTATCCCTTTTATGTGGAAGAAATGCTAGGTTCTACTTACAACTGCTAAACCTGACTGCATTTACCTTATTCTCTCAAGGTGGCTAGAGTTAAGTGACTTAACAGCAAACCTTGTAGCGATGCTGGATCATTAACCCACCCAGCCACAATGGGAACTCCTTGAGCCTTTGATTAGAGATCACAGGCCTGCATTTTCAATTTCACTATTCCCTTTATGCATTTAAATTGGACGCTTCCTCTTTCCTGTAGAGATATAAATTACAGACCCCAAAACAAGGTGTTTAGGTAGGGATAGGTATATGATTAACTAGATTTCTGTTGTAAAGGAATATTTCTGCTGAAGTTAGTCTGCTACCTCTTGTGTTGGGGATCCCTCAGGTTTAGTGACAAGTTAGAAGGACTCACAGGACTCAAAAAAGCTGTTATGTTCATATTCATGTTTTGTTACAGTGCAAGTATACAGGTTAAATACAGGCAAAAAGCGTACAAGGCAGAGTCCAGAAGACACCAGGCACAAGCTTCTAGTTGTCTCTCCCTCTGGAGTCATATGGACAGTCCTTAGTTTTCCCAGCAATGATGTGTAACAATGCAAAGTATTGCCACCTAAGGAACCTAACCCATACCTTGGGATCTAGGGCTTTTATTGGAAGTTTTGTAAGCCTGTGCCTTTATGACTGACCTAGTTACTTAGTCTCCAGCCCTTCCAGAGGCCCAGGGGCTCACCATAAATCACCCTGTTAATATAAACTGTCCAGCATGGTCCAAAACCCTCGGTCTCTATCAGGCAGAATATTCTGTAGGCTTAGAAGTTATCTCCCACGAACCTGTCAGGAGCCAGTCTTTTCTCTGGAATGTGCAGAGTTTGAACACCTAACGTCTGCAGAGTTAATCCTTTATTGCACACCCTGTTCAAGAGTTAAGGGAATCCTTACTGATCTTTTTTTTTTTTTGTCTTTTTGTCTTTTTTTTTTTTTTGCCTTATCTAGAGCCGCACCCGCAGCATGTGGAAGTTCCCAGCCTAGGGGTCTAACAGGAGCTGTAGCTGCCAGCCTACTCCACAGCCACAGCAACGTGGGATCCAAGCCGCGTCTGCGACGTACACCACAGCTCACGGCAATGCCGGATCCTTAACCCACTGGGCAAGGCCAGGGATCGAACCCGCAACCTCATGGTTCCTAGTCGGATTCATTAACCACTGAGCCACGATGGGAACTCCTCCTTACTGATCTTAAGTTGGACTCATTATTTAAAATTCCTCGTATTTCTTTACCTCGGGCTTTTTTTGTTTTTCTTTCTGTGGCATGCAGTGGCTTGATGTGGACCTCAGTTCCCAGATCAGGGACTGATTTGGGCTGCCAAATCCTTGACACAGTGTCAAGGTCCCCGGATTATAAGAAAAAACCCTTTTTCATTAGCATGATTATAGAAAAGAGAATTAAGAAGAATAAAGTACATGTCACCAGAAAATATTTCAGCCTTATTAATAACATATTTAAAAACAGATAATTTAATTGTTAATAAATTCCTACTACTCTACTTAGTTTCTGATCCTCTAGTTGTTGATTAATGTGAAAAGCAGAAAATCAAAAAATTTTTTTTGTCATATTTAGGGCCACACCCACGGCATATGGAGGTTCCCAGGCTAGGGGTCAAATCAGAGCTGCAGCTGCCGGCCTTCGCCACAGCCACAGCAATGCAGGATCCAAGACTTGTCTGCAACCTACACCACAGCTCACGGCAACGCCAGATCC
Organism: Catagonus wagneri; assembly: GCA_004024745.2. Lineage (NCBI taxonomy): Eukaryota > Metazoa > Chordata > Mammalia > Artiodactyla > Tayassuidae > Catagonus > Catagonus wagneri. The sequence continues at coordinate 2,524,493 of PVHT020000081.1, forward strand.
TTAACCCACTGACTGAGGCCAGGGATTAAACCTGCGTCCTCATGGATAGCAGTCGTCACTGCTGAGCCGCAACAGGAACAGGAATGAAGTCACACTGGGTAACAGCAAATGAAGTCCTTACCAGACGTGCTGAGAACCCAGAACTGCAGGCAGAACTGCCACACCTATAACTTTTTTGCCAGGACCCTGGGCCTAAAATCTCTCCTGTGTTTTCTTTCAGCCAGACTCAGGGGGATGGGGTGTGTCTGCTCCCTCTGGGAGAAAGAAGTGGATAATTCACTTGTACCTGCTTACTTGCCTCCCCATTAAAAAATGTTTTCATTAAAGTATAATTGATTTACAATGTTGCCAATTTCAGCTGTACAGCAAACTTCTATTTCTTCTTCCGTATACACTACACAAGGGTGCTCACCACCAAAAGTTTAGTTTCCAACCCATGCAGCAACCCCTTTACTCACTGTACCCTCTCCTATTCTCCTTTTCAGCTGGTAACCAATACTCTGTTCTTTGTTTTGTTTTGTCTTTTTAGGGTCGGATCCTTAACGCACTGAACAAGGCCAGGAATCGCACCCGCATCCTCATGGATGCTAGATGGGTTTGTTAATCACTGAGCCATGATGGGAACTCCCAATACTCTGTTCTTTCTATCAGTGTGTTTGTTTTTGTTTGGTTTGGCGTGTGCATTTATTTTGTTTTAAAAATTCCACATGAGTAAAATCAGATGGCATTTTTCTTCCCATCTGACTTATTTAGCATAATATCCTTGAGTTGTATTCATGTTGTTGCAGATGGCAAGATTTCATCTTTTTTTTGGCTGAGTAGTATTCCATTTTACCTACAGACTACATCTTTATTCATTCATCTGTTAATAGGCACTTAGGTTTTTTCCTAATCCTGGCTATGATACACAATGCTGTCATGAACATAGGGGTGCATGTATTTTTTCAAATTAGTGGTTTCATATCCTTTAGATAAATACCCAGAAGTGGAAGAGCTGAATCGTATGGTACTTCTTAGTAGCCATTTCTTTATTTTTTTATTTTTATTTATTTATTTTTTTAATTAACAATGAATTTTATTTCAGTTATAGGTGTACAAAGATCATAAGTCAATACGGTAGATTTTGTGTCCCAAACCCACAGTGCATCCCCCCACCCCCCAGATTGTCTTATTTGAAAAACCAAGGTTTTCCAAAATCTGTGAGTCATTGTCTGTTCTTCAAAGAAGTTCATTGTGTCTCTTTAGTTTCCACATGTAAGC